>WOXC01009640.1:0-242500 GCA_011680675.1 Gymnobelideus leadbeateri | reverse complement strand
AATGAAAGTAGTTAATCCTTGTTCAGTACCTTATGTTTGTTCACTCGAATTTTTTTTAATGTTTCTTTTAACTACTATGTAGTCCGAAGTTTCTTTATAGCTTTGGCCTTTCCTTTTTTTTTTTTTCATGTCTCTTCAAGTCCATAGCTTCTTTCTTTCTTTTTTTTACAAATGTTTTATTTACTTTTAGTTACTAATATGTAGTTCCCACAAGCTTCTGGATTGCAAATTTTCTCCCCTTCCTTCTCTTCCCTCCTCCACTATGGTGGCATGCAATTCAATATAGGTTCTACAAATACCTTACCATTAAAAATTAATCAAATTTTCAAGAAAAATTTAAACCAATGGAATGACCAACAAGAAAGAAAAAACAAAACAAAACAAAAAAGAGAGAGAGAGCAAGTAGTTTGCTTCTATCTGCATTCAGACTCTAATTCTTTCTCAGAATGTGGATAGCTCTTGTCATCATGAGTCTTTTGGGGTTATCTTGTAGCTTTGCATTACTGAGAGGAGCCCAGTCTAATAAAATTAATCTTCACAAATACTATGTGTCTGTAATTGTGTATAGTTTTCTCTCCTGACTCAGCATCAATTTATAGAAGATTCTTGAGGTTATTATGAAGTTTGTATGCTCCCCATTTCTTTCTTTTTTTTTTTTTTGGCTTTTTGGAGGGCAATTGGGGGTAAGTAACTTGCCCAAGGTCACACGGCTAGGTTCTTGTTTGTGTGCACATTAAGTGTCTGAGGCGGGATACGAACTCAGGTCTCTCTGACTCCAGTGCTGACACTCTACTCACTGCGCCACCTAGCTGCCTCCTGCTCCCCATTTCTTATAGCACAACAGTATTCCATTATATTCATATACCACAGCTTATTTAATCATTCCCCAATTGATGGGCATTCCCTTGATTTCCAATTCTTTGCCACCACAAAAAGAGTTGCTATATTTTTGTATATATGGGTCCTTTCCCCACCTGCGCTATCTCTTTGGCATACAGCCCTAGAAGTGTATTGCTGAGTCAAAGGGTATGCACATTTTTCTAGCCCTTTGGGCATAGTTCCAAATTTCTCTCCAGAATGGTTGAATTAGTTCACAACTCCACCAACAAAGCATTATTGTTCCAATTTCCCCACATCTTCTCCATTTTCCTATTTTATCATGTTGGCTTATCTGACAGGTGAGATGTGCTACTTCAAAGTTGTTTTGATGTGCGTTTCTCTAATCAATAATGATATCAAGCATTTTTTCTTTTTCTTTTCTTTTTTTGAAGTCAATTGGGGTTAAGTGGCTTGCCCAAGGTCAAGTGGATAGTTTTTGTGTTAAGTGTCAGAGCCTGGATTTGAACTCAGGTCCTCCTGATTCCAGGGCTGGTACTCTGCTCACTGCACCACCTAGCCGCCCTGAGCAGTTTTTTTTTTTATGATTTTTTTATATTATTATAGATACCTTTAATGGATTCCTTTGAAAACTTCCTGTTTGTATCCTTTGACCTTTTATCAGTTGAGGAATGACCTGTATTCTTATACATTTGCCTCAGTTCTCTATATTTTAGAAATGAGGCTTTTATCAGAGATACTGTTTGTAAAAGTTTTTTCCCCAATTTTCTGCTTCCCTCCCAATCTTGGTTACATCAACTTTGTTTGCACAAAATCTTTTCATTTTAATGTAATCAAAATTATCCATTTTGCATTTCATGATACCCTCCATCTCTTGTTTGGTCATAAATTGTTCCCTTCTCCATAATTCTTATAGGCAAACTATTCCTTGCTCTCTCAGATTGCTCACAGTAGCAGCCTTTACATCTAGATTGTATACCCATTTAGACTTTATTTTTTAATACGGTATAAGATATTGGTGCATGCCCAGTCCCTGCCATACTATTTTCCCGTTTTCCCAGCAATTTTTGGTCAAATAGTGATTTCTTATCCCAGAAACTGGAGTCTTGGGTTTTATCAAACAGTAGCTTACTATAATCATTGAATACTGTGTCTCTTGTACCTAATTTATTCCTCTGGTCCAACCCCTCTATTTCTCAGCCAGTACCTAGTTTTGATGACTGCTGCTTTATAATATAGTTTAAAATCTGATATGGCTAGGTGATCTTCCCTAGCATTTGTTTTCATTAAATCCCTTGATATTCTGGACATTTTATTCTTCCAGATGAATTTTGTTACTATTTTTTCTAGCTCTATAAAATAAAATTTTGGTAGTTTGATTGGTATGGCACTAAGTAGATAAATTAATTTAGATAAAACTGTCATTTTTATTATATTATCTTGACCTAAACATGAGCAACTGGTGTTTCCCCAATTATTTAGATCTGACTTTATTTATGTGAAAAGTGTTTTGTAATTGTGTTCACGTCGTTCCTGAATTTGTTTTGGCAGATAGACTCAAATATTTTACAATGTCTACAGTAACCTTAAATGGAATTTCTCTTTTTATTTCTTACTGTTAGGATTCATTAGCAATATGTAGGAATGTTGAGAATTCATGTGGGTTTATTTTATATAGCGCTATATACTGCTACTTTGCTAAAGTTATTTATTATTTCAAGTTTTTTTTTTTATTTGATTCTCTAGGATTCTCTAAGTATATCATCATATCATCGGCAAAGAGTGATAGCTTAGTCTCTTCTTTGCCTATTCTAATTCGTTCAATTTCTTTTTCTTCTCTAATTGGTGCAGTTAACATTTCTAGTACCAAATTGAATAACAGGGCTGATAGTGGTCATCCTTATTTCATCCCCTATCTCACTGGAAATGCTTCTAGTTTATCCCCATTACATATAATACTTACTGATGATTTTAGATAGATGCTACTTATCATTTTAAGGAAAACTCCATTTATCCCTATGCGTTCTAGTGGGAATAGGTGTTGTATTTTGTCAAAAAGCTTTTTTCTACATCTACTGAGATAATCATATAGTTTCTACTAGTTCTGTTGTTGCTTTGATTGATTGTAATTATAATTTTCCTAAAATTGAAGCAGTCCTGCATTCCTGGGATGAATCCTACGTGATCAAAGTGTATTATTCTCATGAGAAGTTGCCATAATATGTTTGCTAATATGTTATTTAAAATATTTTCATCTATATTCATGAGGGAAATTGGTCTGTAATTTTCTTTCTTCAATTTATCTCTTCCTGCTTTAGGTATCAGCACAATATTTGTATCATAAAAAAATAATTTGGTGGGACTCCACAAATTTTCCTAAATAACCTATAAATTATTAGAATTAATTGTTCTTTAAAAGTTTGATAGAATTCTCTTGTAAATCCATCTGGCCCTGGAGATTTTTTCCTATGGATTTCATGGATGGCTTGTTGATTTTCTTTTTTCTGATAAAAGGTTATTTAAGTATTTTACTTCCTCTTCAGTTAGTCTGGGCAATTTATATTTTTGTAAATATTCATCCATTTCACTAAGATTGTCAAATTTATGTGCCTGCTATTGGGCAAAATAATTCTAATTATAGCTTTAATTTCCTATTAATTGGAGATGAATTCACCCCTTTCATTTTTCATCCTGGTAATTTGGTTTTCCTCTTTCTTTTTTTTTTTAAATTAAATCAACTAAAGTTTTATCAATGTTATTGGTTTATTTTTTTTTATAAAACCAGCTCTTAGTTTTATTTATTAGTTCAATAGTTTTCTTAATTTAAATTTTATTAATCTCTCCTTTGTTTTTCAGTATTTCCAATGTAGTATTTAATTGGGAATTTTCAATTTGTTCTTTTTCTAGCTTTTTCAGTTACATGCATGTAAAACCATGCACAAGCAGCTTTCCAGAGGACAGCTGCTGTGAACAGCTTTCAAGATTCTGATTACATAGTATAGTGAACACTCTATTTATTCAGTAACAAATCAGAGCAAAACATTCACAGAAAACCAAGGCATAGCATTCATAATGTTACAACTTGCCACAGAAAATAAAAAGATAGCATTCACAATGATATAATAACTCAACAACTTGTCGCTAAAATGGCCACATAGTTTTCACCAAAGTGGTCACATAATTTTGAACAAAGTACCATCATTTAGTCAATCAATCAATTAGTAACTCAATCATTCAATCATAAAGTACAAAAGGTCAAAGTCCTCCACGCATGGGGCATACTAAGTTACAAATCAGTCCCTATTCAGTAATCAGTCACTACTTAGTCATCAGTCACTATGCAGTACCCTCTTAAGGGGTAGTGGAAAATACACAGGCCACCCACCCCTTGGTCACAAGTAAGTCACAAATTCATCACTACTCAGTACCCACAGAGAAGTCTTTTCATCTTGACTCAAGGCATATGGTCCCAGCTCCTACCCAAATCTAACCAATTGCCACCTGAGTTCAAAGATAGACAGCTCCCAATTTCTTGTCCAACTCTCCCTGCAGTTCCTGTTCCATGTTGAAGCTCACAGTGTCCAATCCATCCCAAATCCCCCACAGTCTCTGTTCCTGGGAATACAAGCCCCAATGAAGCCACAAGAACATCCATACACATTAACAAAGTCACAACAACATTTGTACAGAATACCAACACCACAGTCATGCTTCCTCAGTCTTCTGCAGCTTCAGCTGGCCCTCAGAAATCCTCAGCAGCTCCAGCTGGCCCTCAGCAGTCTTCAGCAGCTTTATCCTCAAAATCAAAATCAATTTCTTCCATTCTCAAAGTCAAAAATCTCTTTATCCCATTCTCAAAATCAAAGTCACTTTCTCCATAGAAGTTCCAGTCCAGCAGCAGCCCAGCCTTCAGGTGCTCATCCAAAGAAGTTATGACTGTCCAACTTGTGCTCTTCCTTAAATATGGTATAACTCCTCCCTTTTCAGCAGCTTCCTGTTACATCAGCAAAAGGGGCCCATAGCTTCTGTTCCTTTAACAGAGACTTAATTTGGAGCTATGTGCTAAGTACCTCTTAGCTTTACAATACAAAGCTGTCTTCAAATTTCATTATCATTATAATTGACAATTCATTGACCTTTTCTCTCTCTATTTTATTCATGTAAGTATTGAGAGATATAAAACTTCCCCTAAGAACCACTTTTTTGCATCCCACAAGTTTTGGTTTGTTGTCTCCTTATTGTTGTTCTCTTGAATGAAGTTACTGATTGTTTCTATTATTGTTGTTTGACCCACTCATTCTTTAGGATTAAATTATTTCATTTCCAATTAGTTTTTAGTCTATCTTTCCATGGCACTTCATTACATATAATTTTTATTGTGTCATGATCTGAAAAGGATGCATTTAATATGTTTGCCTTTCTGCACTAGACTGTGAGGTTTTTATGCCCTATTACATGGTCAATTTTTGTGTTTTTGACATGTCCCACCAAGAAGAATGTATATTCCTTTTTATCCCCATTCAATTTTCTCCAGAGGTCCATCATATCTACCTTCTTTAAAATTCTATTCACCTCCTTAACTTCTTTCTTCTTTATTTTGATATTAGATTTATCAAGTTCAAAGAGGGAGAGATTGAGATCCCCCACTAGTATAGTTTTGCTATCTAGTTCTTCCTCTAACTCCCTTAACTTCTCCTCTAAGCATCTGGCTGCTATACAGCTTGGTGCATATATATTTTAGTAAGTATATTACTTCATTGTCAATGGTGCCTTTTAGCAGGATAGTTTCCTTCATTATGTCTTTTGATTAGATCTATTTTTGCTTTTGCTTTGTCTGAGATTAGGCTTCCTACCCCTGCTTTTTTTCTTTTACTTTAGCTGAAGCATAATATATTCTGCTTCAGCTCATGACCTTTATGTTGTGTGTATCCCCCTGTTTCAAATGTGTTTCTTGTAAACAACTTTTTGTAGGATTATGTTTTTTAAGCCATTCTGCTATCCACCTCTGTTTTATGGGAGAATTCATCCTATTCACATTCACAGTTATGATTACTATCTGTGTTTTTCTCTCTATCCTATCCGCTCCCCTGTTTATGCTTTTATTTTTCCCTTTTCCATTCCCCTCCTTAAGAGTTTTCCTTTGGACCACCACCTCCCTCCCTGTTAGCTCCCCTCCCTTTTCCTACCCTTTCCCTTACCACTTCTTCCCTCCTTTCTAGGTACCCACCCCTTTTTTTTCCCTTTCCCCTCCTACTACCCATAGGGCATGTTAGATTTTTATACTTAACAAACTATGTTATGCCCTCCTTGAACTAAACTAATGAGAGTAAAACTCATACAATGCTCATCGCCCTCCTTTTTTCCCTTGACTATAATATGTTTTTATGCCTCTTCGTGTGACATAATTTGCCCTTTTCTGCCTCCTCCTTTCCTCTTCTCCCACTACAATCCCTTTGCACCCCTTAATTAGGTTTTTTATTATCTGATCAATTAATTTATACCCATATCCTCTATCTATGTATAGATAGATAGATAGATATCCCTTTTAAATATTGTGATAATTATACAGTTCTCAATATTGATAGGTGTCATCTTCCCATATAGGGATGTAAACCATGTGCTCTTACTGAATTACAAAGTTTTGTTTTGGGTATGTATGGGCACATGTGCACATGCATGTGTGCATGTGTGCATGTGTTCATGTGTGCATGTGTGTGTTTCCTATTTACATTCTCATGTCTCTTGATTGCTGTATTTGGAGATAAAATTTTCCATTGAGCTCTGTCCTTTTCATCAGGAAGGTCTGGAAGTCCTTTATTTCATTGAATTACTATCTCCTTGCCTGAAAGATTGTGCTCAATTTTACTGACTAGTTAGTTGATCCTTGCTTGTAGTCCAAACTCCTTTGCCTTACCATATATCATATTCCATTCCTTCCAATCTTTTAATATAGAAGCTACAAGGTCCTGTGTAATCCGGACTGTAGTTCTGCGATATTTGAATTGTTTATTTTTGGCTGCTTGCAATATCTTCTCCCTGACCCAATATTTCCGAAATTTATTTACAGTATTCATTGGAGTTTTCAATTTGTGATCTATTTCAGGAGGTGTCTGATGAATTCTTTCAATAACTATTTTACCCTCTGGTTCCAGGACCTCAGGGCAGCTTTCCTTGATGATATCTTGGAAGATATTGTTCAGGCTCTTTTATTCATTATGGCTTTCCAGCAAACCAATAATTCTTAGGTTATCTCTCTTGATCTGTTTTCCAGGTTAGTTGCTTTTCCAATGAGATATTTTACATTTTTTCTATTTTTTCATTCTTTAAATTTTGTTTGACTTATTCTTGAGGCCTCATAGATTCATTAGATTCCACTTGTCTAATTCTAATTTCTAGTGACCTTTTCCTCAGTTAATTTTTGTACCTCTTTTCTATTTATACAATTTTTACTTTTAAGGAGTTATTTTGTCCAGTTAGGTTTCTTACCTCTTTTCCCATTTGGATAATTGTACTTTTTAAAGAATTATTTTATTCAGTGAATTTTTCCCCATTTTGCCAATTATATTTTTAATATAATTGGTCAATTTACCTTCTCTCTCTCTAATGTGGTTTTTAAAATTCTTCTTAAGCTCTTCCAAGAACACTTTTTGGGCTTGAGACCAGTTCATATTCCCTTTTGAGGTTTCAGATGTGTATATAGGGTTAATGCTGTCCTCTTCTGAATTTGGCTCTTCTCACTCACTATAATAGGATTCTATAGTCTTTTTTTCCCCAATTTGCTTTTTACTTATTGTGATTGCATATTTCTTGGCTTTTAAAGTGGTTCTCTGCTTCTGGGAAACAGAGAGCTCTGATCCATCCTTCTTATGTTGGGAGCTAGGGGCCTGGTTACTGACTTTGTATGCAGTGACCTCTGGTTCTGGCTTGTGAGTGTTGAGGCCAAGGCTAGAGATCAGGACTTTCTCCATTTCCCTGGAGTTACATGGAAGCTCACATTGTGAGGTGTGGGAGAGGGCTGGTTTGACCAGTTCTGGCTTCTGCCTCCCAGTCTCTGTGCTAGAGCTCAAGCAGGCTCCGATGCTGGTGGCCGCACTGGTGTGTGCCAATTCCCCAAGTTGTGCAAAGGCACACCTAGAGTTCTGGTGTTAGCACTTGCTGACTCCACCCCCTGGGGTTCTGGATCTCCCACAGGTCAACTGAAATGGGGCTTGTTAGAATAGCTCTTGTCATGCACTTTAGACTCAGCATAGCCACAGTCACACCTTTCTTCTAGGTCTCACAACCCTCCTTCCAGGTCCACTTTTTCAGGATTTTACTCTGGGGCGAAATTCTCCGGGATTTTCAAGGTGAAAATAAAGTGGGGGGGGATGCAAGTTTCTAAAGTTTACTGTGCCATCTTATCTCCCAGAAGTTCAGGTAGGTGTTTTTTGTTTTTTTTTTTCTTTTTGGAGGGCAATTGGGGTTAAGTGACTTGCCCAAGGTCAACAGGTAGGTGATTTTTAAACATCCAGAATATTGTCTGCTAGCTTCAGGAATAGCTACTACCACTGGCACAGACCCTGTGCTTGTCTCTTAACTAGCTCCAACAGACCCCTACCCTGTAGTGAGAGGTTAGGAATCACCCCCATGATGGGTGAATCAATTTGCTTGGGCTCATTCCGGCTTTGCTATGGTTGGGTCTGTGCTCTGGTCTGGTATAGTACTCTGTGCTATACACTCACCCTGCCCCATTTATTTTCCTGAGTTAGAAATCTGCAAAATTCCATCTTTCAATGGATTCTCCCTCTCTAAAATCTGTTCAGATTCACTTTATAGAGGTAACTGAAGGAATTCATGGACAAATTCAGATGAGCCCTGCTTTCATTCTGCCATTTTGGCTCTACCCCAGCTCTGGTCTTTTCATAAGGAATATTTGGAAGAGCTCTATTTATTAAAAAAGTCTTTTGTTATTCTATCTCTGCTGGGATTATATTTAATTTTGCTAGTAGGCAAATTAATCTTAGTTGTAATCCTTCTGGATTATAATTTAACTTTATAGAATATTATATTCCAATCTCTCTGTTCTTTGCAATGTTAGCTGTTAAATTATGTGTAATCCTTACTGTGTCTCTTTGGTACTTGAATATTTTCTGTCTGTTTTCACTGTTTATTCTTTGACATTCAGACTCTGAATTTTGGTTATAATGTTGTTGGGATATTTCAATTGTCCAAGTTCTTTCAGGTGATTGTAGTACCAATATGATATTTACAGTGCCTATGGCAGCTATGAAAATACCAATATAATTCTGAATTGCAAAATATAACAAACTCTCCACATGGAAGATAGAACCAAAACATTTATTTAAAAACCAGAAAGCCAAATTCATCACAGCAAAAAAGAAATGTATACACAATAACAATGTAGCAGGTGCCACCATTCCCAGCTCTTCCCCCTGCTAGGGCATTCCCACAAATGAATACTCACAGCTCGCTGCCTGCTTCCTCTCTTTCCCTCAGCTCTAACTGGTCTGACCAACTTCCTTCAGACTCTGCTCCAGCTCCAGCTCTTCTTATTTCACTTTTCCTGCTCTACTCCTTCCTGTACCACTCCTTCAGCAAGTTCCTCCCATCACTTACTTCATGTGACTCAGACTTAAGCAGGTCACATGAGTCTATTAATGGATGGGAAAGATCTTCCCATTCCATTAATAATACAGTGATGAATGAAGGATTCTATTTCTACTTTGTCCCTCTATAAAAAATCTGAGCAGTTTTCTTTTATTATTCTTGAACTATGAAATGAAACCTCTTTTTTTTGGTCCTGACTTTCATGTGGTCCAAGGATGCTTAAATTTTTTTCTACTCAATCTGTTTTTCAGATCAGTTGAGTCCATTTAAATATTTTTTGTCATTACTATTTTTTAGTCTTTTGATTTTGTTTCAATATTTCTTGCCTCATGGAATCATTGTATTGTATTTGGTTCATTCTAATGTTCAGAGACATTCTTGGTTAGGCAAGAATTTATGCCTCTTGTGCCAAGCAGATAAACCTCTTCCTGACTCTCATTTAATTTCCATTTTTTGTTAATTAAAAAAAACTTTTTAAAATTCTTTTTTAAAATTTCTCTTTGGAATTCTAGTTGGATTAAACAAAATTTTTTAGGATTTATTCTGGAGGGAAGGTTTGGGCTGATCCTGCTGTCTTCATAGGAGTATTGAGTTTTGTATTATTTTAGGATCTCAAATTTGGTTTAGACTGAGGAACTGAAAGTTTTCAACACTCCTCAAGTGGTCTGATATAGGGCAAGTGTGGTCACTTTCCCCTTTGATTGAGCTCTGTAAGGACCTATGACCTATGTGTCAATCTGAATAAGTCAATGTGATTGCTTCCTTTGGAGTTTCAGCATACTGCTATTGAACTAAACCACTATCAGACAGAGACTTCTAGTCAAGCATAATAATGCACCTATGGACTTTCCTTTGGTCTTGTATTCTTGAAATGGTTATTCTTCCAAAAGCTTCAGACTGGGTTAAAAGTTGGAACTGAGGGGCGGCCAGGTGGCGCAGTGAGTAGAGCGCCGGCCCTGGAGTCAGAAGGACCTGAGTTCAGATCCAGCCTCAGACACTTAATGCACACACAAACAAAAAACCTAGCCATGTGACCTTGGGCAAGTTACTTAACCCCAATTGCCCTCCAAAAAGCAAAAAAAAAAAAAATTGGAACTGAGGACCTACTTTGCTCCTTGGGTCAGTACCAAAAAGTTCCTGCTTGCTTCTAAACTTGTTCATCTCTCAGTAGATAACCTAAGGTCTGTAATCAGACCTTATCCCAAATCACCACCCTCAGCACAGGTCCCCTCCTTAATCTACCCTGAATCTCCAACTCAGAACTGAGTAGTCAGTATCAAAGCTGCCAGTTGGCATTTTTCCCATGATCTGCATAAGATTGTTATTCCTAATACTGGTCTAGGACCTCACCTTAACCTAGTGCATACCTCAATCCTGAATTTTTTTTTCCTTTCCCTAGGTGTTGAACTGTTCCCTATTGCTCTCTTGTAGACTTCTCTGTACTACTATGCAGATCAAGGCAGGAGGGAAAAAATGACTCATTGTGACTTTTTCTTGAATTTTCCTATCAAGATTTTGTCTGTTGTATTTTCTAGATATTTTAGAGAATGTGTGTGTGTCTGTGTGTCGGAAGCAGGGAAATTGCTGTATTTCTTCGTGTTTCTCTACCATGTTGACTCTGGCCAGCTAAGAATGTCTTGACAACAACAATAATATTATTATTCAATAGAAGAACCAACAAAGAGACATCATAACCTGGATGTGATTTCTCACCAAAAGCAGAAACTAATAGTTGAGATGGAAATGATAAGGATGGCAAACTTGGACAAAATTAGTCATTCTATATTAAAACTTGTGATAAAGAAGAAGATTGGACATTGCAGCACTAGACTTTGTGAAATCAGGTTGCAAATTGTTCAGTAAATTGATGAGCTGAAAACCATGCTAAATTCATTTGGAAGAAATCAGATCAATAAAAACAGGATACTCTTCAGAATGAAGTTCTCAGTATTCAAAGAGAATTAATTCTGATGAGGAAGAAAGTAGAGGAAGTGTCTTAAGTGACTGAAATGAATATAATGAGGGCATACCAAACAAAAGATAATTTTAGAGACATTCAGAAGGTGAACACATGGTTGGTTATGAAAAAAAAAACTAATATAAACTAATTTCACAAGTCTTTAACTGTAGTCAGGATTACTAAAGCTCAGCATGTGCAGAGGCTGGTAAGGGAAGATGGAAAGAAAAGGTAATGGAAAGATAAAGTGTGTTTTAAATTTTAAATTATTTTTTGGGTGAAAGAGTGACAAAAAGGTATAGTACTTTTTCTGGGGGAAAGGTGATGAGATATCACAGTAACATTTGCCCAAAAGAAGGTGGAACACCTCCAGTAATATATATGTTTTTTTCTATCTTCTCTTTAAAAGGTGACCTTTGATCTGAAAAGAATAGAAGAAAACAGGTTATTAATGAGTGGTTACTGAAGATAAGTAGGTCAATATTTAGAGAATACTTGGAACACTAGACAATTCAATTCATAAGATCCAGTTGGACTACATGTAAGAGTAGTGGAATAAGTATTGGATGTAGTCTTTGAGAGGTCATGAAAAAGAGAAAAGATTTTGTTGTAGACACATGCTGTCCTGATTTTCAAGAAAGCAAAGAGAGTGGGGATTGCAAACCATAGGACAGGTAGCTGGCTTATTTCAATATCTGGCAAAATTTATGGAATGTATTCTTAAAAGGGATACTGAACATATAGCAATAGAAGTATTCACTACAAAGAATGATTTCATCAAGAACAAAATGATACCATATTTCCCCCTTTGCTAATATTTCTTGACAGATAACATGGGCCATGTTATAGATGTGGGTTTTTCCATAGTCTTTTTTTTGTAGAAATGATTACAAGATTCATGGACTAAATGAAAATATTATTAGGTAGATAGAGAAATGTTTTGTAGTCAGAGCCGTATTGTATTAATTAATGGTTTCATGTGATGTTGGAAGGAGATCTTCAGTGGAATGATCCAGGTTTGTGGGCTTAGCCCTGTGTTGTTTCAAGTTTTTGTCAAAGATGTGGAAAAATACATTAGAATATTTTTCAAATGTATAGGGGATAAAAACTAAAGAGAGGATAATTAAAATGAATGACAGGGTTAGAAACTCGAAATATCTTAATAGGTTAGAATTTAGCGGCAAATCTAACAAGATAAAGTTAATAAGAATAAATTTAATGTCTTATACTTAAAAAAAACTCTCAAAATGAAAATATGTATAGCCTTGAGAAAAAAGTGCATGAGGGAGACAAAATTATAACTGTCCTCAAGTATTTCAAGGTCTGTCACATGGAAGAATGATTAGATTTATTTTACTTGGCACTAGAAAGAATTTTAAGAGCAATGGGAAGAAATTGAAAAAATGCAAATTTAGAAAAAATTACCTCCTAAAATTAGCATATTCCATAAATAGAATTGACTATATGGGAAGTCAATGGACTTTTCAAAGAGAAGTTCAATGATCTTTGTTAGATATAGAATAGCAATATTTCTTGTACAAGAATGGATTTAATTAGATGTCCACTGTGTTTCCCTCTAAGTTTAAAATCATATGCTCACTAAGAGGGATCCTAAGAAGTGTCACTGTCAACAGCAGCAGAGATTGAAGAGCAAGGAAAGCAATGTGGTCCCATATCAAGAAAAAAATTCAGTTTCTGGGGTAATATGGAACAAAGAATTATGTGACCCAATAGTCTTAGACATATTGTAATTTTATGAGGACATTTTTATGGCCAGATCCATGATGCCCAGTTAATTAGGGGGCAGTTAGGTGGTACAATGGACACAGCACTGGGCTTGGAATCAGGAGGACGCTTTTGTGAGTTATAGTCTGGCCTCAGACACCTGCTAGCTTTAGATGCTGAGCAAGTCTCTTGACCTTGTGTGCCTCAGTTCCTCGTCTGTAAAATGAACTGGAGAAGGAAGTGGTAAACTACTCTAGGATCTGTGCCAAGAAAACCCCCAAAATGAGGTCATGGAGGGTCAGCCATGACTAAAACATCTGAACAATAACAAAGTTACTTATCCAAAGTCATACAGGTAGGGATCAGAGCAAAGACTCCTGTCTCTGTCACCTGAGTCTATTATCTGACGGTCTTATTATACCATATCTGTGCTAAATGCTAAAGTTACAGAGAGGTGAGGTGTGATGCCTGTCTTCAAGGAACTTACAATCTATATTAGGAGAGATAGCACACAAGTTAAAAAAATACCAGGAGGAATATAATAACAAATTATTGGCACACATAGCAGAGCTATAGGTATTCACAGGCATGAGAGAGTCCCTAGGCAGTTGGTGGGGACAGTCAAGGAAAGCTTCTTGAATGAGGTGAGCCCTGAGATGAACGTGGGTGTATAGATTAGGCTTAGTCAAACAGAGTGGAGAAGAAAATCAAATTCAGCTTGGGGAAAGAATGTGGACTAGTATACAGAGTAACAAATGTGAAAATGTATGTGTATGGGGCATGGAAAGTAGGGTGAAGCGAAGATCAATAAAAGAAAACCCGAGAGAAGTAGGCTTGAGGTCACAGTGCCATATACTCATAGAATATCATGACTAGAAAGGTTTTGAGGAAAAGGTAATGTTCTAGTTACTAGGACTTTAGAGTAGAAAATGTCAGAAAGTGTACTATAGAATGCTGTAGTAACTTTGGAGAACATCCGACCCTTCATCTTTGACAGGTGCCTCTTTTTTTTTAGTCAAATGACTTTGTCACTCACGGTTTCTTATACTTGATCTCAGCCCTATTTGTCATATGATTATTCATGATTGTGGCCTTTAAAAAATTCTTAATCAAATCTTTGACAAGAAAAAAAAGCACTTTTCTCCTGGATTAAACTATTACCAAACATAAAACTCAGCTTGATGAAAATCAATTTCTAAAATCCTCTGTTACTCTGTATGGGGGAGAAGGGAAGGAGGGCCAATAAAGGCAACATTGCTCCCCCCTTTCATTCTACAGAGGAAAATAAATGAATAAAAGTGACCAGTGCTGGGACTTCATGTCTCCAGTAGCTTTATTTTTCTCATACCAATTCAACCCAGAATTAATTGACAATAGACTAAACTGGAGCCCCGTGTACCATATCACACCCCCAAACAACTGGGATGAGACCTGCTCGATAATGAAGGCACATGAAGCATTATGATAGGGTCTTCAGGGGAAGAAGGGAATCCTACTTGGAAAAGATTTAATAGCAATTAAAACCTTATTTTCCCACATTTTCTGCATTGGCTCTTACAACTTAGCTTAGAGTTCCAGAAAGACAAATTCTTATTGTGAGAAATAAGAGAACTCCAATTTTAAATCACCATCATCCTTCCATTATGATCAGTCAGTCATGAGTATGGCCTGGCAAAGATGTTCTCATCACCTCTCTTGAAAATAAGCTTCAATTTTCTGTAAAGTCCTTTCCTTTGTTTTAGGAACACAAAGTAATTGGAAAACAACAGTAAGGAGGCAGAAAGCAGGACATTCCATAATAGAGTTAGAAGACCCTTGCTGATAAGAAAGGCCATCATCTAGCTAAAGAGATCACAGACTCTCCTGACCAGACCGTTGAATTGGAGTAAGATTTCTGACATCACCAACCAGGGGATAGGGTCGCAACCTAAAGAAAAAGACACAGAAAAATGCCCTCCCGAACACCTTTGGCTATGGAAGTCCAGAATTGGTTTCTATTGATTCTGGATTCATTATACAAGGAAGTCAGGATGTAAAGAGTTGTTAGAAATCTGAACTTTAAAGTAGACATCAAATATTCCAATGCTAAAAGCCATGAAAACAACTGAAAGCAACGGGAGGAGTTTTGCTCTAGCTCTGCCCATGACAAAGGGAGCTGTAGCAGCAAAGACTACCTGTAGGATCCCCACAAGGCAAGGCTGCTGTTCTTAGAGTAAGCTTAAAAAAAACTCTCTGCATAAACACAAAGCAAAAACAGAAACACAGCATTGATCCCTGAAATTGCTGGAAAACTTAGGAATACACTGATAAGAAATTTCAGGTTGTTAATCTTGTTAGTGGCTGGATTCTTCAGCCTTAGCCAAGTGAAATACCTTCTCCACATGACCATATTCCTTCTGTTTCACCTCCTGCTCTTTTATTTTTGCTTTTTGGAGGGCAATTGGGATTAAGTAACTTGCCCAAGGTTACACAGCTAGGTTTTTGTTTGTGTGGGTTAAGTGTCTGAGGCCAGATCTGAACTCAGGTCCTTCTGACTCCAGGGCCAGCACTCTACTCACTGCGCCACCTAGCTGCCCCTCACCTCCTGCTCTTGATTTAACTCTAATAGAAATTGCATTATGTCTATTGCTTCATGCTTCTTATATTTAGTCAGCAGGAAATTTTGGGGTTTCAAGGATGAAACACATGAGCAATATCATGAAGCAAAAGGAGATGAGCAGTCTAGGCCTGGCTATCTACTACTACTACTACTACTACTACAACTGCTACTGCTACTATAATACTACTACAATACTAATACTACTACTACAAGTACTATTACTACTGCTACTACTACTAGTACTAAAAGTACTACTAGTACTAGTACTACTACTACAAGTACTACTACTACTACTACTACAAGCAGTAATAATAATAATAGCAATAATTTATATAGCATTTACTATATGCAAGGCACTGTGCTAAGTGCTTTACTATCCTTTGATCCTCACAATAACCCTGGGAGGTAGGTGATTTTGTTCCCATTTTAAGGATGAGGGAAATTGAGGAAAACAGAGGTTAACAGACTTGCTTAGGGTCACAGATAGTAAGTATAAAAATCTGGATTTGAACTTAGGTCTTCTTAACTCTAGGCCTGGTCATTTATCTACTATTCCAACTAGTTGCCTACAACATATTATATTAGGATCCCAGTGATGATCATGAGCTGAACACATGAACTGAGCATGTCTAGGATTTCTGACTAGGATAATTCAACTCTACATACTGAAACAAGAAGGAAAGTGACTCTACCCATCAATCAGACCTGAAGGTAACCTCTGTAGAGCATATATATGTTTTGGGCCCCAACCACTATCATCACACCACCAATAAATAATACTGCAGAGCATCAGAGTCAGCTTCCTTTCAGTCATTTTTATCAGCCATCCATGCAGTGTGCTTTCTACAGTGGTACAATCCACTCCCAAACTCCTGATCTCTCCCCCCACCCCAAATTGCCTCAGTATTGTCTGGGCAGGAGAACCTTATCAGGCCTGCTGAAGGATTCTGATGTCTGAGGAGCTGTAACCTAGGACTGAGCCAAAGCAGAGAAGGCCAAAAGTGTCAAAGAAGATTCTAGTAAGTCCCTCCTACAACTCCCCATGTTCCACATGCTTGAGAGGAATAGAGCCCATGTTGGGTGAAGTTAGTTTTTTAATCAATGAGAAGTGTCACAGTTACAGATAATTGTACTTGGCCCTTTCTCAGCTTCTGTAGAAGGTGCTGTCAGGTAAAGGTGACATTTTCTCCATTTATAGAAGTATTTCATGAATTCCTGCCTCTTATGGCAAACAATTTGATCCCTAGACTTCCTTGGAAATGCCAACTTTATTTTGCTGGTTCCAGTGATCTCTGATAAGGATGATCACTCCCCTTTTGCCAAGGTACTTAATCCTTTAAGCTCCAAACCTTGATTAATGAATCCTATATTAGAGGGCCTGAAATCCTGCAAACATAAGCTTTCAGGCAGCATATAGGCTTTTAGAAGCCCTTCCATTTACTAAGTAAAGCAATTTATAACTTTCCATTAATGGAGAACAAGGGAAAATGTTTGGAATAATTTCCATTATGCAGAGTCTCAAATGTAAGCACTAGAATGAACAAACCTTAAGGACCATTATTCAAACCCCCTCCCTGAGACTCGGTTTCCCCATTAGAAAAAGATGGGGCTGATCTCTAAGGTGTCTCCCCTCTCTAAATCCATTGACCCCTGAGTTTTACACAAGAGTAAACTAAGCCTAATAGAAACTCAGGGAGAGTTACATGCCTGATGTCTTCTCACTATAAACCCTGTGTTCTTTCTACCGTACGAAATTATATCCTTATTGAAGCAACAACAATTCTCAAAATACTACCAGTAAGACGATCAGCATTAAGAATTCAGCATCAGAAAAATGCCATATACCTCCAGAGGAAAAGAAAATGATACAGTATTAATGCTGATTGAAGCATATTTTTTCCTTTATTTTTCTTGTCTTTTTGTGTCTGTGTTTTCTTTTGCAGCATGGTTAAAATGGAAATTTGTTTTGCATGACTGTACATGGATAATCGATATCAAATTTTGTTCTTTCTCAAGGAGGCGGTAGGGAAAGAAGGTAAGGGGAGAATTTGGAACTCAATTTAAAAAAAATAATGTTAAAATTGCATTTTTGCAAACAAAGCCAATGCAACCAAGATTAGGAGGGAAGCAGAAAACAAGGAAAGAATTTTTCCAAACAGTGTCTCTGATAAAGGCCTCATTTCAAAAACATAAAGACAATTGATTCACATTTATAAAAATATAAGTTACTCCCCAATTGATAAATGGTCAAAGGATATGAACAGGCAGTTTTCAGAGGAAGAAATTAAATATGTCTATAGTCATATGAAAAAATGCTCTAACTCATTGATTAGAAAAATACAAATCAAAACAGCTCTTGGACACCACATCACACCTGTCAGATTGACTAACATGACAAAACAGGAGAATGATAAATGCTGGAGAAGATGTGGGAAAATTGGAACACTAATGCATTGTTGGTAGGGTTGTGAACTGATCCAACCATTCTGGAGAGTAATTTGGAACTGTACCCAAAGTGCTATAAAAATGTGTATTTTTATAAACATTTACAAAAGTATTTATAGCAGCTCTTTTTGTGGTGGCAAAGAATTGGATATTGAGGGGATGCCTAGGATTGCAGAATTCCTGAACAAATTGTAGTATATGAATGTAATGGAATTTTACTGTGCTTTAAGAAATGATGAGGAGAAGAACTTCAGAAAAACCTGAAAAGACTTATGTGAACTGATGCTGAGTTAGTGGAGCAGAACCAGAAGAAAATTGTACATAGTTATAATCACATTGTGCGATGACTAACTGATAGATTTGGTACTACTCAGCAATGCAAGGTTCTAAGACAACTCCAAAAACTCATAATGGAAAATGTCATCTACATACAGAAAGAGAATTACAGAATCTGAATGCAGATTGAACTCTTTTTTTTTGTTTGTTTTGTTTTGTTCTGTTTCTTCTTTCTTGTGTTTCACTCCATTGCTTACAATTCTTTATAACATGACTAATGTGAAAATATGCTTAATCTGAATATATAGGTAGAGCCTATATCAGATTGCAATCTGTCTTGGTAAGGGGACAGGTTAGGAGGGGGAGAAAATTAAAAACTCAAAATCTTGTGGAACTGAATGTTGTAAACTAAAAAAAAGGAAAAAAAGAAATTCCATGTAATTGGAATTTTTAAGATAAAAAATAATTTAGCCTTAGTGAGTGTTAGGTTAAGAAGAATGAGAAAATTGATGTACAAAAAGAACACAAAAAGAAAAAGAAAAAAAAACCTGAATGATACATAATTATTAATTGACAGGTTTGGAGAAGAATTGATAAAACATATCCCTCTCTGCCATTCTTGAAGATGTAATAAAGGCAATTAGGTGACATGATGGATAGAGCTCTGATTCTGGAGTCAGGAAGAGTTAGGAAAAACTGAGTTTAACCTCAGGTATTTACTGAGTGACCCTGAACAAATCAATTTATGTGTGTCTTCCTCAGTTTCCTCAACTCTAAAATGGGGATCATAAGAGAACTTACTTCATAGGATTATTGTGAGGATTAACTTGTATGGCTAACCCATGTCTGGATAATAATAAATTCTTGTTCCCTTTCTCTAGAAGTAGGATTCTATGGTTGTATAATGTTGCATATGGTCAGTCATATTTGAAGTGGTAGTTGGTTTTATTTGAAGATCTGTTAGAATTGATGTCTTATTGGGATGCATCAAGATATTTTCAGAAATGAATGATGTAACAACAAAAAGGCAATAAAAATGCAATTAAATTTCAGCAACTACAGGGAGTATTGTTGAAACATAGAATTTCTAGGCTGATCCCAGGAAAAAAGAATGACTTTATCAAAATATAATTTTGGTCAATGATATGGTATTTCTGTCAACTATGATATTCTCTCAAGTGGTTGAAAATGTAGCAGAGTTGCATCCTGTTTATAGTTTTATCATTTATTACTTATAGGACCTTACCTTGTCTTTGAGCCTTGGCTTCATCATCTGTACTTATTTAATATTGCAAGGAAATGTGACTTTATTGGTATGGAGTTTCCCCCCCAATGACACAAATAGCAACCTCTCTAAGCTTTAAGAGATGGATTTTGCAAGTTTTCTGAGGCTGAAAAAAACAATTTGGTGAATCATTCTTCGATAGCCAACATTCTGAGGTTAAACATAAGACTTGCCTTGCCAGTTCCTTGTACAATACGATGAAAAATGCACTTCATTGGTGTGGCATAGACTTGGAGATCCTACTAAGGATCTATATTATTAGGAGATTTCTAAAGAAAATATAGCAAAGCTTGTTAGGATAAATTGGGGATGATATCTCTGTAATCTCTCCCATAGAGCATTATTTAACACCAGGGTTGTCAAACTTGCCTCTGTAGGCTTTCTACAGCCCCCAACTCACCAGCTTACCACCTGAATCTATTAAAATGTAATTGAGAAATGTTTAAGAAAATTAAAAAAAAAACATATAAACCACAGTTAGTCTTAATTTGTGGTTTTCTAAGTTAATATGAAGAAGGTAGAATACATTTCTATTTGAGTCTAACAACACTGGCTTGAAGGATACCATAAGATAAATGTATATGGAAGCATTTTGTTGTATATATTAATTTACTAAACTACTATTAAACTGAAGAACTATGAAAAGCACTGAGTAGAGATTCAAAAACAAGAACCTTGTACTCTTGACCTACAACTTAGAAGAGGGTTTTACATATGCATACTTATTTATTGAATAAAATAAAATATTACTCTGTATATAATATATAAATATGAGTTTTTATAGAAACAAAATGATATGCGTTTATATAGAAAGAACAATTTTTTTCTTTTATTTGTATTTTAATGAACATTTTTCCCCTTTCTTTCTCCCCCATCCAATTAAAAAAGGAAAAAAAATCCTTCTCTCTCTCTCTGTCTCTCTGTCTCTCTCTCTGTCTCTGCTTTTTGGAGGGGGAGGGTAGAGCAACTGGAGTTAAGTGACTTGCCCAAGGTCACACGATTAGGGTTTTTTTTTAAATTATCATTTTAACAAATATACAGTCAAACCAAACCAAACACTGGTCATGTTCCAAAAAGTATATCTAATTCTGCATTTGAGTCAATCACCTGTCAGACAGGAGGTAGGCAAGGTGTTCTCTTAAATTATGATAGGTTACTGCATTTATCAAGGTTTAAAGTTGTCAATGTTTAGAGTTCTGTCTATATATGTGTATATGTATATATGGTATAAATATTGTATAAATATACACATATTGTTTAAATATAAATTAAAATGTATTTTATAGCAACAAATATATATATATAGTTTAACTATAACTATAACTATATATATATATATATATATGTATGTGTGTGTCTGTAGTTCTCCTAGTTCTGTTCACTTCACTCTACATCACATAAAAAAAAATCAGAAAGAACCTTTTTGAAAGTGGGATCAGGTAAAGCTCCATGGAAGAGGAAACATTTGAATTTGTCTTTGAAGGATGAGTAGGATTTCTATAGGAAGAAATGAGAGGATTGATTATACAACATAGTAAAATATGTGCCTTATAATACTATCACAACCATGACCATCAACATTATCATCATTAATATTGGACATACATTGAAGTTCATTTTCTTCCTTTGAAAAATAAGGATAATATAGTATTGGAGATTCCTACATTGAAGTTTGGGGTGAAGAAATAATTTTTCAAAATATAAATAACTATGAAAATATGTGTTATTTCAATTTGATTTTCTACAAACCTATCTCTTTACAGATATTACAGCTACCAACTTACACAAATCTCTGGTTGGTTTTTTTTTCCTTAATTCAATTCTCCTAAAAGTTAGAATCATAGCTTTTAGAGCTACAGGGGGCCTCAGGCATCATTTAATCTAATTTACATTTTTTTTTTTTCTTAATGGAGGAGGCAACTGAGAGCCTGCCAGGTGAAATCTACACAGGGTCAGATGAGGGCATTTGGGGTTAAGTGACTTGCTCAAGGTCACATGGCTAGTTTTTGTGTTAAGTGTCTGAAGCTGGATTGAAACTCAGGTCTTCTTGTCTCCAGGGCCAGTGCGCTATTTACTGTGCCACCTAGCCAGTCAAATAGGTAGGAGTCAGGCTGTGGTAGGCCTTAAAGGCCGGGCTGAGGAATTTGTATTTTTTCCTGGAGGTAACATAGAATCACTAAAGGTTTTTCATTTTTGTTGTTGTTGTTGTTGTTGTTTGCTTTTTGTAGGGGAGGAAGGGCAGTTGGGGTTAAGTGACTTGCCCAAGGTCACATGGCTAGTTTTTGTGTTAAGTGTCTGAGGCTGTATTTGAACTCAGGTCCTCCTGACTCCAGGGCCAGTGCTCTATTCACTGCTCCACCTTGCTGCCCCATGATCATATTCTTTATTAGCTTTCAAGCATTTTCTGAATCTGGGAAGTCTTATGTGGTTCCCATCTTTATTATTTCTCCCTCCTTCCTCGATTAAATTTGTATTCAATTATCTGTATTGTATTCCCTCCCTACTCCTTGAGGACAGGGACAATTTCATCTTAATCTTTGTGTTCTGGGTTCCTAATAAAGAGCCTTGTAGACCTTAATAAGTATTTATTTAATTTGATGGATTTATAAACAGTAAAATCAAAACAAAAAAAATAGTGATAGTATAATGTAAAGATTGCTATGAAGTAATCAGGATTGAGAATTAGTAACCCAGTCTAGTCTAGAAAACAGGAGTTCCACCTAGGTGTAGGTGTGTGTGTGTGTGTGTTTCCTTATCTGTACTATTCAAGTTTGAACTAAATCAGGCTTGCTTGACTTTTTATGTATCATGGACCTTGGGCAGTCTGCTGAAGTCTGTGGATGAAGTCCTCAGAATAATGTTTCAAATACATAAACTTTTTAATTACAAAGGAAACTAATTGTACTAAAATAAAGTTGTGTGGTTCCAGTTGGGAAAAAGTCATAATAAAGAGTAATAAGTGAAAAGCCATTAACTTAATCTCTGTGAAAGGTGGAAGACCAGGCATGGTGATCTGTTTAAAAAAGCCATAATTTAAATACTGATTCATAACTAAGATACTGTGACTGGTACATGACCAATACCCAACCTTGAGTGCCTGGGCAATTACCCAACAGTGCTGGGTAAATGCCTGGATTTCTGGGAACTAGGTTCAATATAAAGTATAAACTAAAATACTAGCCAAAATATCAACTAATCAGAAAAAAATAGAACCACCAACATGCAGTGAAGCACCCCATGTCGCCTCCCTTTGTCTGACTTCTATAATTATCACAAGAATATTTTTTTGGTAGTGGTGCCCATCATTGGTCTGGCAAATGCCCTAGACGAATTATCTGAACATTTGGCAGGGATCGAGTCATTCTGGCCCCCAGGGTAAGTAAGCCAATTGATTAAATGACTTTCTATAATCACTCTGGAGCTCCTTGGCCTCTTCTTTTAGTATTGAACTTGTCCCCCTGTCTGGGAGGAAGATGCAGGATTCCCTAGGTGGTGGAATTCCAGACCTTACAACAGTTATCAAAAAATGAAGTGCCAAAGTTCACAACCCCCCCAGTTAAGAATCCCTGTACTATATTAATGTTAACATCCTTTCTAGTTCTAACAGTCTATGTTCCATTTTTGCAGCTCTAACATTCTATGAGCCCTCTGAAACTGTCTAACCATCCCCAGAAGAAGAGTGCTCTTACAATCACCTTTTTTATATCTTTGGATCAATACAGCACCATTTAAGTTATCTTGAAATAATTGTTTGTTCTTGGCCTCATGGCTAAGAATAGATATTCTGAGCTGATGATTAATTTAAAACTGACATATTTTGTAGAAACCACTGTCAATTAGATGAACTGTCATAATGATTCCACAAAGTTTTTGTTGCCATGAAGCTTGTTTCCAAAGGTTAAATAGGCTTTAGTTGAGAATCTTGAGCCTGCAGTATCAACACATCTGCAAGGAGCTGAATTTTACCAAAAGAAGTCATGGATTTACCAGCTTTTAAGGTCTATCATGAACTGTTTGTGCCCAGACAGGTACAAGAATTCCAGCCTTGGAAAGCACTAGCGTTGTCTCTATGCAGTTGCAATGTACTAGCCTCAAATTATTTGTAATATTTACTAGATAGTTGTCCTTTCTTCCTTCATCCTTTCTTCTTTCACAAAACCTTAAACCCAGTTCACACTGAAGCTCATAGATTGGACCACAGTATGTCCCTGGCCAACCTCCACTTATTGGCTGTATTTTGGGCCCTCCTGGCTTAGAGTGAATGTCAATGGTAACTTTCTCTTTGAAAGAGCAACCCTGAAGGTCTTTCCCTCCCAGCTTGTCATTTTTTTCCCCTTGTTTTTCTAATTAAAGAGACCATCCCTTCACTTGACTCATTTCTTGTTTGTTTTGTTTGTTTGTTTGTTTTTGGAGGGGGGAAGGCAGGGCAATTTGGGGCTAAATGACTTGCATAGGTCACCGGGATAGTAAGTGTTAAGTGTCTGAGGCCACATTTGAACTCAGGTCCTCCTGACTCCACTGCCGGTGTTCTATTCACTATACCACATAGCTGCCCTGCCTTGACTCATTTCTTAATGAGGACTATCCACTGAATGGGCATTAACTTCACTCTAAGTGAGCACATGAAAATCTTTTTGCCTAAAAGGGCCAGGGTCTCCCATTGCATCCTGGGTCATCTTCACTCATTCTTGCGCAGTCCTTCCTTACTCAAATCAAAGTCAGCTGCAAGTCATGTCATTATTTTCCTGATGTCATGGTTCTTTTTGAAAACAAAGGACAAACACAGATTGTGGTACCATATTTTTTAAAGAAATTGCAAAATTGGAGCTCAATTCCAAGAGGGCAATAGGAATAATAAGTTTAGGGACCATGTCTTAATTTGCATCTGTTGAAGGAAGTGGGAAAGTTTAGCTTGGAGAAGAATATACTTAGGAAAGGCAAAAAAGTCATTTTTAGTTTTTGAAGTGTTATTATGAGGAAGACAGAGGATCTGGGTGCTCTACCAGTAGCAATGGTATGTTAAAAAATAAAAGACCTGAAATATGTTTCTGTCATATTAGGTAGGTATTTCATAGAGAAATGAAAGAATGGCATGGTTACAAAATGAGAAAGAGTGGGTGGACTATGATCAGTCATTAAAAGAAATAACCACATTGATGACCTCACAGATTTATGGAAATATTAGATCATATAAAAGAAGAAGTAAATGTGTTCTTTTTGTCCCAGATGTAGCAATGAATAGAAGTTAGAGAGAAATATTTCAGCATTTTGGAAGGCAACACTTCCTAATGATTTAGAGCAATGTAAAAATGGAATGGGCTCCCTTAAATTAATTCCCTCAATAGCTCAATACACTTTTTGATAGTTTACAGGTAATATTGTACAAATTATGTTTGGCCTTTTATGTATTGCTTAAGGTGATCTGCTTTGATCTAGAAATATTCTACAGCTCTATTACCCTAAAGAACAAACCCACTACACCCACCCAAAAATTACCAAATGGCACAAACTTGAGTTTTGTGAATCTATGTGCAAAATTATTTGTGTATAGTGGAAAGTGTACTGGATTCAGAATTAAATGAGTTCAAATTTTGCTTTTGCTACAAATGAACTGCGTGATCTTATTTCTTGAAACTGAGAGTTTATCTCACCTAACTCTGCTCCCCTGCATACCCTTTAGTCTAGTGCCAAACTATCTTTTCCCAGAAAGCTCTTCTCTTCTCCAGGCTAAGAATCCTAGTTCTTCTAAATGATCCTTGTATAGTTAATGAACTGATTTAAATTTTAAGAAACACCAACAAAATATCCATTTACCATTTTTAGCAGCATCTTCAGACTTTAAAAGTTTAACATTTCTAATTGTTAAAGCATATTAAAAGAGCTATACAATTAGAATTTTACCATTCTTCACATGTGATAAATTGTATATTAATGGGATAGCTATGGCCTATGAGAACTACAAGCTGTTGTTTTTGATTTGTACTCAGAGAGATTTTAATCTAGTTTACCAGTCTCTAAAACTCTGTTTTGCATATAAATAAGGAACCCCTAAAATTGATCTGTTTTGCTCAATTATAAAGTGCCTCATTTTGAAGCCTCAGGGTAATTTATTATGCAAAATCTGCAGTCAAGGAAGATGTACTGCATTATACTTAATCTTATCAAATTTCTGCTGATTTTTAATGACAATGTCTGTTTATCATAATTATTATGAGATGTCTAGGTTAATAAAATCAGGGGACCTATGCAGGACTCCAGCATTTTCAAATGTTAAACTTATTATTTATGTATGGTCATCAGTTACCAGCTGTCCTTCATAAGACATAGAAAGCTAACCATTTTAGGACTCTTTCTACTGCAAGGATTACTCATGGCTTGGAGCATGGGATGTGAAAGGAACTCTAATTATAAACTCAGCAACTTTTTCAAACTTTTAGAAGCAATCTACTGGCTAAACCCTAAAAGGCAGCAGATACTAGCAAATAAACCAACAATGATGATAAAACCTGGATAATAATGGTTGACATTCTTCAATACTTTGAACAATTTTTTCATTTCAGAGTTGTGGGATGATATAGTGAAAAGTGAACTAGGTTTGAAGTTGAATGACATGAGTTCAAGTGTGACCTGAGAGAATAATTTGTGACTCAGTTTCTTATCAATATATTGAAGGGTTTAAGGAAAGCCCCTGAAAATTGGGATAGTACACCCTCCCCTTTGGGAGAAGAGCTATACTTTAACAAAGACCTAAAAGTAAACTAATACACTGTGGAAATGAGCAAAGAATTGGGGGTGGAAGAAACTCTATTTTTTTATGTTAAAGGATAAAATTGAAAATTTTATTTAAAAATTTAAAGTATGAAACAATCATGGGGAAATGTTTCTTTCAAAGTATTCACAGCTATCAATAAATACACAATTGAAAGTAAACTTCCCAAAGATTTATTTATAAAAGTTATAATTGATCATCTAAAGTCCCTGGAGAATTCCCCTTGAAGCTGCTCTCCTCCTCCCTATGAGGCAGCTTGTGCTTGGGCCATCTTCCTGACCAGGCTCACCTGGCCAGAATGGAGACCTGGGAGGGTCTGGTGGTGATAGTTCATTTTCTTACTGACTCTCAGTTGGAGATGGATTTTCCTCTGCCATCTGTTTTGATGAGCAAGTGGAAGCCCTCGATGCCCTCTTTGGCTTTTGTCTAGCTCTTCTATTTTGAAACCAGACATGTACTCTGAACTCATCGATGTTAAGCCTTGCTGCCAGGTCTTCCGTTTCTTTTATGCCAAGATAGGCGTTCTTTTCAAAAGTGGCATTAAAAAGAGTAATCTGTTCTTCTGTAAATTCTGTTCCTTCCCTTCGCTTGGAGGCAAGAGATTGTTTGACAGAATCCAGCTTCTGCTCCCCTGGTGGTGGATTGTCTGCCATCTTCCTTGGAGAGTCAAGAGATGAGATCCAAATGGTAGGAAGTAATGGAGGAACACTGAGGCTTGGGATATTTCTACTGTCCCTTCAAGTTTTCACCCAGAGAATTCAAGAGCCCCGAGTCCTTCTAATTTCTGGAGAAGAAACTCTAACTATTGAAAGTTATTAAGGTGACAAGGAAGGTCAAAACAGACACTCAAAGAAGACAACAATACCAAAGCTCCTACCTCCACCCCACCCCCCCAAGAAAAATATGTATTGGTCTCAGGCCATGGAAGAGCTGATAAAGGAGTGTGAAAATCAAGTAAGGGAGTGTAATGGAAATGCAAATTTAAAGATCTTCCTTGCCCCTAGGTTAAGTGTACCTGGAGCCTGTGGTGGGAGGCTTGTTTTTCAGGAAAGTTAATGACTATGAGAAATCAAGAAACAATAAAACAAAATTAAAAGACTAGGTGACAATGTGAAAGATCTCATTGGAAAAATAACTGACCTGGAAAATAGATCCTGGAGAAATGGTTCACAAATTATAATACTACCTGAAAGCCATGATCAAAAAAGGAGCATAGACCTCATCTTTCAAGAAATTATCAAGGAAAACTACTCTGATATTCTAGAACCAGAAGGTAAAATATAAATTGAAAAATCCACTGTCCACCTGCTGAAAAACATCCCAAAATGAAAATTGCTAGGAATATTATAGTCCAAATTCTAGAGTTCCTAGATCAAGGAGGAAATATTGTAAGCAGTCAGAAAGAACCAATCCAAGGATCGTGGAGTCACAGTCAGCAGAACTCAAGATTTAGCAGCTTCTATATTAAAGGACCAGAAGACTTGGAATATGATATTCTGAAGGGCAAAGGAGCTGGGATTAAAACAAAACAAAAAAAAAAAATACCTACCCAGAAAAACTGAGTATAATCCTTCAGTGGACAAAATTGATATTCAATGAAATAGAGGACTTTCAACCATCCTTGATGAAAAGACAGAGCTGATCGGGTAAATTGACTTTTAAATAAAAGACTAAAGAGTAGCATAAAGGGGCGGCAGGTTGGCACAGTGAGTAGACCTCTGGCCCTGGAGTCAGGAGGACCTGGGTTTGGATCCGACCTCAAACACTTAAAACACACATCAAGTGGATAATATCTAATATATATATACAAAATTAAGGGGTGGGAGAGGAATGTACTGGGAGAAATAGAAGGGGAGTAGAATAGAGTAAATTATCCTGTAAAAAAAGAGGCAAGAAAAAAAAAATTTTGGCATGGAGTGGAAGAGGAGAAAGTGGGGGGAAGTGTTGAACATTCCTCACATCAGAATTGGCTCAAAGAAAGAATAATATAAACGCTCAATTGGGTATAGAAATCTATCTTTCTTACCCTACAAGAAAGTAGGAGTGGAAGGGGATAAGAGAAGGGTAGAAGGGGTGTGATACAAGGGAGGGAAGATTGTGGGAGGGGGTACTCAAAAGCAAAACACTTATGAGGAGGGACAGGGTGGAAGCAGACAGAATAGAATAAAGGGGAGGAGATAGCTGTGAAAAATATTTGAAGCAAGTTTCTCTTATAAAGCCCTCATTTCTAAAACATATAGAGAGCTAAGTCAAATTTATAAAAATAAGTCATTTCCCAATTGTAAATGATCCAAAGATACAATCAACTTTCAGATGAAATAATCAAAGCTGTCTATAGACATATGAAAAAAAAAAGTACTCTAACTCCCTATTGATTATAGAAACAGAAATTTAAACACTTCTGAGGTATTACCTCATACCTAGTAGATTGGCAAATTGGATAGAAAAGGTAAATGGCAAGTGTTTGAGGAAAAACGAAGCTTGAATGCCCTGTTGGTGGAGTTGTGAATTGATTCAACCATTCTGTAGAGCAATTTGGAACTATGCCCAAAAGGCTATAAAGCCATGCATATCCTTTGACCTAGTATATTAGCAACCACACTAGCAGCTGCTAGCATAGGTTCTTAGATCTGCTTTACTAGGAAAGATAGCTGTTTAAGGAGTCTACAATCTTTTTTAATTCCATTCACTAGTTCAGGGGAAAAGTCAGCACTTTGAACTTCAGAGAAAATACAAGCAAAAGAATAAAGACTAACAGGCCAGTGACTGCCTGAATCAACTATGCATTTTACCTGGATTGAGAGAGACATTACATGTGAGCAGTCGCAGAGCTCTGAACATACAGCGATTCAGAATATACTTCTGAGAGCCAGAAGGTATCCCAAACCTCATGACTCAGTGCCTAATTAAAAATCAGCAAAAGATGTGAAAGTCATCCTACAAGCAAACCTCCCCTGAGCAAGCTTCCCTTAATGGATTCCATGTGAAATCTATTAATGGGCAGGGAAGATCTTAAATCCCATTAACATTACACTTAGCAATACCACAACTAGGTCTGTATTCCAAAAGAGATGAAAAAAAGAAAAATAATCTATATCTACAAAAATATTTAGAGCAGATGTTTTCTGGGGGTAAAGAATTAGAAGTTGAGAGGATGCCCATCAATTGGGGAATGGCTGAACAAGTTGTGGCATGTGATTATGATGTAATATCCTTGTACTATGAGAAATGTTAAACAGGATGCTTTCAGAAAATCCTGGAAAGATTTGCATGAGCTGTTGCAAAGTGAAAGAAACTGTGTACAAAGTAACAGCAACATTGTTAGATGATCAGTCATGAATGACTTAGCTACTTAGTTATTCTCAGTAATACAATGATCCAAGAGAATTCTGAAGGATTTATGATGAAAAACACAACTCATCAGAGAAAGAACTGTTGGTGTCTGAATACAGACTGAAGCATATTAAAAAAAAAACACTATTTTTCTTGAGTTTTCTTTTCTTGTCTATGTTTTTTTCAACAACATGACTATTAGTGAATATGTCTTGCATGACTACAGATGTATAATCTATATGGAATTGCTTGCCTTTCTCAATAGGGGGGAGGAGAAAGGAAGAGAATATGGAACTTAAAGTTTTAAAAATGAATGTTAAAAGTTATTTTTACCTGTAACGGGGGAAAATAAATAATAAACAAAAGTTTAAAATAAATAAATAAAAATAAATAAATAAACTTGTTCTAAGGTTTATAATAAGTTGATACTATGATTCTGTGATTATCTATGTTCCTATAATCAATGTTGTTATTCTGTTAAATGGAATAGGTTGACTCTTCTCTTTGGCTTAGGTATTGATTTTGTGGATTGCTGAAGGTAAAAATATCACTCAGCGGTCAAACTTCTGCTGATGAGCCCCTCTCTAAGAGCTAGGTCAGTCATCACATGAAAGGTTTGTACTCCATTAGCAAGACTCACCTCAAAATCATTTCAACATGGAGAAAACTTACAGACTTTGTGCTCCACTGGTATGTTTTTAAAAACCTTGAGTCCACTCCATTATACACTATATCATTAAGGTAGAATTTTAATGAAAGAGGAGAAATAATTATCATTAGTATATAGATTAAAGGAAATTCAGATACATGACAGAATGAAAAGAAGGCTGCATGGGGGGATTCATCACAGTCTTTAATATTTGAGGGATGATAGAGGAACTGGACTTACATTCTTTGCTCAGAGAAAACAGAAGTAGGACACATAGGTGGAAGTAGCCAAGAGCTACATTCAAATTTGTAATAATGGAAAAATCCCTATTAACTAGTGATGTTCAAAAGTGTAATGAGCCCTTTGGGAAATGGCAAGTCCCCCAATGCTAAATACATTCAAGAAAAGACTTAATAAACACTTGTTGGATATATTTTTAAAGGGGATTCCCACCCAAAATGGTAATCATCAATTTGAGCATAGAATGATAAGTTTATACCTGGAAGATACCTTAAAACCTATTTAGTCTGATCCACTTATGTTACAGATGAGGAAACTGAGGCCCAGAGACATTGATTTGATGAAGGAAACAGATAATAATTATCAGAGCAGTATTTGGACCCAGGTGTTATGATGCTAAATTTAATAATTTTTAAAATTTTAATCACGCTGTACCCAGGCTAAGTAGAACAGGAAATGTCCTCAAATTACCTTTCCAAGTCAAGATATAAAAATAATGCAAGAAGCAATTAAGACAAAATCATTTGGGTGTAAGAAGTGGGATTAATTGTTATAATAGCTCAGGTGAGTGTTACAACAAACAGCTAGATCTATTAGATTCTTATTCTTTTTTTTTCTCAGATTTCTATTTTTTGTTTTTTTTATTTTTTTAAACAAATGCTTTATTAACTTCTGTTTTACATCATTCATTTCCGCCAGATTTTGAGTTACAATCATTTTCCCCCCATTATTCCCCTACCCAACATCCCAGAACAGCAATCCCACAAGATATCGCTTCCTCCAATCTGCTCTCTCCCATACCTTCTCCCATACCCCCATCGACTTTTCCATTAGAGGAAGGTGAGTCTTTGCATCCCAATGCCTGCACATCTTATCTCCCTATTAAAAGCAAAAGAGTATTAATAATAGTATTTATATATATTTGAAACATTTAATGTTACGACCTCAAATTTCAGATCCATTCCCTTCCTCCCTTGTCACCCATTCCCTCTTGGGAGATAAGTAATTCAGTATATGTTGTACACGTCTAGCTATGCAAAACATTATCATAGTAGATATATTGTACAAGGCTACTTATAATTCCCTCCCACTCATCCCACCCCCCACCTGGTCCATTCCCTACATGATCCTGTCCCTCTTCTATAGTGGGTACTTCCAACCTCCCCTCACCCCAAGGATGCCCTCCCATCCATCATCCCTCCTCTCATCCCCCTTCCCCATATCCTGCTGCAGGTTGAGATATCCCATTTAGTATGTATGTCATTTTCTCCCTGAACCAAATTCAATGTGAATGTGGTTTTGCCTTTTAGCCTTCCTTATTCTCCCCCTCCTTTGCAACCACTTCCCCTTGCTTCTTCTACATGGGATAGCTTACCCTACCCTGTCTCTCCCCATCTCCTCTTGCCACTTTCCTCTCTCACCTCATAATTTCATCCCTTGAGTATTCTCCCTTCCCAACAAATTCAACCTATGCCCTCTATCCATATATAACTGTAACCATATACACACACATTCACATATGTATTCATATGACCACACCCCTTCTTCCATTATTTTCATAGTGAGAAAGATATCATCAGTCACAGTTATTGCTTTTCCATATAGGAATGTAAATAGTTCAACTTCGATAAGTTCCTTTTGATTTCTTTTCCCTGATTACCTTCTCAGGCATCTCTTGCTTCTTGTGTCTGGATGTCAAATTTTCTATTCAGTTCTGGTTTTTTCCTCAAGAATGCTTGAAAGTCCTCTATTCCACTGAATGACCATATTTTCCCTGAAACAAAATACTCAGTTTTGCTGGGTAGGTGACCCTTGGGTTCATTCCCAGTTCTTTTGCCCTCTGGAATATCATATTCCATGCCCTTCGATCCCTCAGTGTAGAAGCTGCCAGGTCCTGGGCTATTCTGATTGTGTTTCACAATATTGAAATTGTTTCTTCCTGGCTGCTTGTAGTATTTTCTCCTTGATCTGGGGATTCTGGAACCTGGCTATAATATTCCTGGGAGTTTTCTTTTTGGGCTCTTTTTCAGGAGGTGATTGGTGGATTCTTTCAACCTCTATTTTGCCCTCTGGATCTAAAACATCAGGGCAGTTTCCTTGAGAATTTCTTGAAGGGTGATTTCTAGGTTCTTTCTTTGATCATGGCTTTCAGGTAGTCCAATAATTTTTAAATTGTCTCTCCTGGATCTATTTTCCAGGTCAGTGGTTTTTCCCATGAGATATTTCACATTGCCTTCTAATCTTTCATTGTTTGGATCTGCTTAACAGCATCTTGATTTCTCATAAAGTCATTAGCTTCCATTTGCTCCAGTGTAACTCTGAAGGAATGAATCTCCTCAGTGAACTTCTGAGATTCTTTTTCCATCTGGCAAATTCGACTTTTTAAGGCATTCTTCTCCTCATTGCCCTTTTGGGCCTCCTTTGCCATTTGAGTTAGTCTATTTTTTAAGGGGTTGTTTTCCTCAGTCAGGCTGTTGACCCTCATGTCATACTTTTCCTGCATCCTTCTCATTTCTCTTTCCAATTTTTCCTCCACTTCTCTTATTTGATTTTTAAGTCCTTCTTAAGGTCCTCTATGGCCTGCAACCCGCTCATGTTTTCCCCTGGGGCTTTTGGAGCAGGACTTCTGACCTCACAGTCCTTTTCCCGCTCTATGCCCCCAAAATAGGAGTCTAGGGTTGCATTTTTCTGTTTCCTTTGCCTTGGCATGTTGCCCCTTAATTACTTGACTTTTGGGCTTGTTGCCACACTATGGCTTTAAGGCCAGCTAGAGGAATTTTCGTCCCGAACGTGTGGGGGGCAGCTTCCGTTTCTGGCAAGCTATAAACCCACCCACAACTTCCACCCTAGATCACAATCCAGATCCAGGGAGGTTAAAGCAAGAGCGATTACCCCCCAAGACTGATCGATGGATCTCCCTACAAATTTGCAGGCTGGGAGCGGGAGCTGCCTCTGAAAACTACAAAATGGCGTTTGTCCTCAGCGGCTTCTAGCCCCCAGGGGAGGGAGCCGACGCATTCCTAATACCAGTCCCAAAGTCCATAGGACACTAACCTCTTACTTTGTCCTAGGCAAGTCTATGTTGATAATTCTGGAGTCGCCACAGCTCCTGGTGTTCTGGGGTTCCTCCAGCTGGCTGCTGGCCCTGCCGCCCTGGGGCTAAAACCTCGGCTCATGCGGACCTGGGCTCGGCTCGGCTCGGCTCCTGCGCTCTGCGCGCTGCACACTGCCAGGTCCCAGACCACTGCGCTGGTCCTTCCTGCAGGGCTGCTGGGCTGTCCTCAGCGGGAGTTTAGCTTCTCTGTGTCGTTCTGTGGGTGCTGGAGCTCCAGAAGTTGTTCAGAGTCCCCTTTTACATCGTTTGGGGGGAATGTGGGGGCAGAGTGGCTTGGATGAGCTGTTTCTACTCCGCCATCTTGGCTCCGCCCCCTAGATTCTTATTCTAATAATTATTCTGGATAACTAGGTTTAGAAGCTGCTAGTGTACATATGAAATTCTTGTACCCTTTAAATATCAACAACTTGGGGGAAATCTCTGATTGACCCACCCTAGTTACAACTCTGTAGCTCCTCAGGAATGAGTTGGACAAGATGGTCTTTGAGATCTATCCCTTCCAATTCTGAGATTCTTTGATTCTATCATTCTTACAAAGGTGCTCTTTGTACTTCTATTGACAGTTTGAGTTATTTGAGGAAGGTAAGAATGTTTAGTTCAAACAGTCATTTATCACTTGTCACAACGTGTTTGAGTTCCTGTAAAGGTGTTTAATTGTACTTGGCAAGATTAAAATAAGGTTTTCCTTCTCTCCAAGTTATTAGCATTTCTATGTATACCTTATAAATCACTTCTCCTAAAGCTTATCTATTTCCATATTTCTTATGGTATTAAAACAATCCATTACATATGCATGCTATCATTTATCTCGTCATTTTCCATTGATAGTTACTTCCTTAGTTTCCTGGTCTTTGACACTACAAATAGGCCTGTTATAAATATTATTGTACATATTGATCAGTTTCCTCATTCTTAGATCTTTTGGGGGTATGGGAGTGGTAATAGAATTTATTATTGGGTCAGAGGTATGTAGAGTTTAGTAACTTTTCAAGCATAGTTGTAAATGTTTTGCAAATTATATAAAAACTGTTAATGCTCCTTTTCATTTTAATAATCTCTTCTCCCCAGGTTTCTGTCAGACCTTTCTCAAAGGTCCTCTTATAAGCCTTTCAAGCCCTTGCTGGATCTTCATCCAAATCATACCTATTAACCAGCGAGGTCCCCCAAGAATGCGTTCGGGGCCCTCTTCCCCCTCTATATTATTTTACTTGGTGACCTCATCCACTCCCCAAAATTTAATTATCTATTCTGTGCACCAGTCTCAGATTTATTTATTATCCAGCCCTAATCTTTTTCCTGACCCTCAGACTATCTCAAATTATCCACAGGACATATATCCTATAGACATCTTAAACTCAACAAGTTGAAAGCTGAACTCATTTTCTTTCTCCTTAAACCCTATCCTACTCATTGTTGTTGTCAAGGGCACCTTTATCTTCCCAGTGTCCTAGGTTTCATCCTCAATTCCTCATATTGTCTTACCTCCCATATCCAACTAATTATCAAATCCTGTCAGCTCTACCTTTGTAACATCTCTTGCATACATCTCCTTCTCTCCTCTGGCATTGCCACAACTCTAGTGAAAAGACCATGTACAATAGGGACCTCCTTTTTCTCTCCATTCACTCTCTTCTTTATCCCTACAATGTGTTTTCTGACTTCATCATTCTACCCAAACTGTTGTTTCCAATATCACCAATGATCTTTTAGCTGCCAACTCTAATAGCCTTTTCTCAAACCTCATTCTCCTTGACCTTTCTTCAGCCTTTGACACCACTGATCATGCACTCTTTCTTGATACTTTTTTTTATGTCTGGGTTTTTGAGGCACTAGTCTCTCCTGGTTCTCCTCCCACTCACCTGCCCACTTGTTATCCGTGTCCTTGCTGGATCCTAATTCAGATCATGTCCTATAACTTTAGATGTTCCTCAGGGATCTATCCTGGGCTCTCATCCCACTGAATTACTTCACTTGATGGTATAATCAGCTCACATGGATTAAATTACTATCACTCTGCTAACTATTTTAAAATCTACCTATCCTGCTCCAACCTCTGTGCTGACCTCTAGTCTCTCATTTCCAATAATTGCCTTTCAGACATTGCAAACTGGATATCCAATAGGTATCTTAAACTGAACATGCTGAAAACTAAATTCATTATCTTTCCCACTAAACCTCCCACACCCCCTACCTTCCCTATTACTATAGAAGGCATCAGTTTCCTCCCAACCCCTCAGGTGTGCAACCTAGCAGTTATTCTCAACTTCTTAGTGTCTTTCAACCCCCATACCCAATCTGTTGCCAAAGACTATTGTTTTCAGTTTTGCAACATCACTCACGCATGCTCCCTTCTCTTCCTTGATACTGTCACTCCTCTAGCGGAGGCCCTAGTCATGCTTAGATATTGTGCTTGGATTATGTGAATAGCCCACTGGTGGGTCTGCCAACCTCTGGTCTCTCCCCATGTCGATTCATGTTCCGTTCAGCCACTAAAGTGATTTTCCTAAAGTGCAGATCTGGTCACCCTCTTACTCAATAAACTCCAATGGTTCCTGGCTACCTCTTAATATCTGATACAAAATCTGTATTTTGTCTTGTTTGGCATTTTATATATTTGGTATTTTGTAGCTGTTTGACATTCAGAGACATTAAAGATTATGCCCATTCCTACTTTTCTTGTTTTCTTACACCTTATTTCTTGCTACATAATCTTTGATCTGGTGAGAGACATTTGCCTCCCACCTATTCCATGAACAAGACATTTCATTCTTTGCTTACCAGTATTGTCCATGACTGTCGACCACATCTGGAATATTGACCCTCTTCATCTCCACTTAGGGAATGTCCTGTCTTCCTGCAAGTCCCAACTAAAATCCTACCTTTTATCAGAATTCTTTGCCAATCTCCCTTAATTTTAGTATCTGCCCTCTATCAATCATTTCCTATTTATCCTATAAATAATTTGCTTTGTTTATATATGTTTGCATGTTGTCTCATCCATTAGATTTAAGGTCCTTGATTGTAGAGACTATCTATTGTCTCTCCTTTTGTAACCCCATTACTTGGCAGTGTCTGATATGTTGTAGGACTTAATAAGTGTTTATTGGTTGATTAATAGTGCAGGCTCTCATCACCTCATATATGGAGTATGGCAATAGTCTGGTACTTATTCTATCTGACTCAAGTCTCTTTCCAACCCCCACCCCCACTCTGGTCCATCCTCTCTTCCATTGTCAAATTGGTCTTCCTAATGTTTCAGTCTAACCATATCAACTCTCTACCCTGTTACTCAGTCGACCCCAGTGGCTCCCCATTACTTTCAGAATCAAACATAAAGCTCTTCTAAACTGGCCACTTCCTCCCTTTCTAGTCTTATGATGCCTATGCCTTATACATACTCTGTGATCCAGTGTCACTGGCACCTTTAATGTTGTTCAAACATGATGCTCCATCTCCTTAATAAATCAGTTGCTTGTTTCACCATGCCTTGCTGCCGGTCAGTGAAGGTTTGATTAAATATTTATTCCCTAATTATTTATCAATGATTCTATCTATCTATTTATCTATCTGCATATATGTGTGTCTATATTTACACAAACACATATATACACATGCACACAAATATGTATATGTGGAAGGTAAGGAGCAGGTAATAAGTATTTATACACTGTCTACTTTGTTTTAGGCTTTGTGCTAAGTGCTTTGACAGATATTATCTTGTTTGATCTTTACAACAACCCTTCAAGGTAGGTGCTATTATATCTAATTTATAATTGAGGAAACTGAGGCATATAGAGGTTGTGATTCACTCTGTATCACGCAGCTAGTAAGTGTCTGAGACCAGATTTTAATTCAGGTGTTCTTGATTCTAGTCCCAGTGCTTTATCCATTGTGTCACTAGCTACCTCTGGTATATAGATAGAGATGTATATAAACATGTATGCATGACTATATTTGTACACCCATGTGTGTAGATATGTGTGTTTGTTTATACATACATATTCATATATGTGTATATCTAGTTAGCTAGCTAGCTATGTAATAATTTCTTTTCTGGACAGAGTGAGGAATGATATATCTCTTCTCCCCCTGCCCCCCACCAAGGTTCAAAGGGTTCTCCTAGACAGGGGCATTTAGTAAGTCTCTTCCCAAATTCTATCAGCTCAAATGTCCTGCCCCTATTCCGTGTGCTTCTCCCTCAATGTTAGGAGGCATGGAACCATTTAACCTCAATTCATTTTTACAAAGGATTATTTACTTTGAAAACATAATAAGTACAGACTTTCCCCTCCCCAACATCTGGGGGGGGGGGGCGCTTCTTTCTACACACTCTCAGGAACTGGGGAGAGTGGACGCATATCTAACACAATTTCTACATAGCATTATTTCCAACAAGTTCAATTCCAAACAGAGCATAACAGTTACAAGAGTATATCTTAGATAAAAAATAGGTTTATACTATGTGGTCTTCAAGGTCATTCTTCACATTGGAGTAATTGTTGGAAATGACTCATTTGGTCCCCTACTTTATTTCAATCAGTATTAATTGATATTTTACATAAACCATATAGAGATAATTAGATAAGACAGGCTCTTGTAATTGTATGTCAATTATGAAGCCCACTTACACAGCTACAAGAATGCTGACAAAGATATCTCCACCCTGTTTTACTCTAATTCCATGTCCAAACCCAGTGTGGGTGGGATTACTTGATGCTTTGGAAAGTACCCTAATTTATTTTTGTACCTCTAGACCATTCTATCTTTTCTAACATAAGCAGGCCATCTTATGACCACTTAGTGGAGATGCCCCATACTTTAACCAATCTGTCATCCTCCCCCTGCCTGCTGATATGTCATTTTTGGTCCTTAACAGCAAGGTCTACCAAACATCAGGATTCTGTATTTTGCCATACCTCTTTTGCATATTTCAGTATCAAACTCTAGAAAAACAAGGTCCTGGAAGACAGGAGCATCTCAAATAGAAAGATCTGAGGTCTATATCACTGGAGTGGACCATGGACCCTTTAATAAAGCACTATTGGCTCAGAGCTCTGCCTCAATGGTTCTGCTTGCAGGTTGGGCAATTACAATCCCCACATACTGGGACAGTCTATCCATAAAATCCAGCTTGTTCTCCACTTTCATACCTTTTGGTGACCTTTCTTCTGATCTTTCCACAAGAAAATGGACACTTCTGATGTATACTTTAAAAAAATAAAAGAAAGGGGGCGGCTAGGTGGCACAGTGAGTAAGAGCACCAGCCTTGGAGTTGGGATGACCCGGGATTGAATCTGGCCTCAGAAAATGAGCACCCACACATAAATAATGACTAGCCCTGTAACCTTGAGCAAGTTACTTAACCCCAATTGCTTACAAAAAAAAATAAGAAATAAAAATAAAAGAAAGAACAAATGTGGAGGCAAAGAATCATAGCCCATATTCAGGGACCATATGTTGATCTTAGATAGGGTGGGCCTTAGGCCTCTTTTTAGAGCAATATCAATTTTTATCTGTTTGTCTGACTCTCTGCTTTCCCCCATTTCTCTTTCTGTCTCTCCTTCTCCCACCCCAAATGGAATAGAGTTAAGTAGAAGTAAGTCAAACTAAGAGTCCTTCTAGTCCTACGTAGACTAGTGTCTTTGGGATTCCCCCATTCCCACCCCACTTCAAAGAATCTTCTCTTCAGTATATGGTTAGCAGGCCAGAGAAAGTTGTGGAATGTTTGTACTTACTCACAAGTCTATGTGAGGATTGTATTAGTTTGGCACATTATTCATTCTCATCATAACTGGTATCATTGGCCAGTATTCCATTACACACACACACACACACACACACACACACACACACACACACACACAGAGTTTCTACATGTATATACACATATATGTGTATGTGCATATGCATGTTTGTGTGTATACACCATGTATATCTATGTACATACCTGTAATATATATGCATATACATATAAATGAACAAATATCATTTAAAGATGTTTTAAATGATAATGATAAGAATTTTTCCCATTATTTCTTAATAGACACTTTCAATCACAAGGGACTCATTAAAATACATTTAATTCTCAGATAAAAGGTCACTTTCTTCATTAAGACTTCTATGACTAACCACACTTCTAACTCCAAATTACAGTGGCTTTTATTTTGTTATTAACTAAATTCTTTAACCTTGCTTTGAAAGACATAAGCCCTAACCCAATAATAATAACAACCACAACTCACAATAATGGATTATCTAATGTTTTATAAAACTTTTTTCTCCTAACATGATTACAAGGTAGATTATGAAGGTTTTTACTTCTACTACTACTACTACTACTACTACTACTACTACTACTACTACTACTACTACCACTACCACTACTACTACTGCTACTACTACTACTACTACCACTACTACCACCACCACCACCACCACCACTGCATAACTATAATTTTTAGAGCATTTTAAAGGTTTTAGGTGACCTAAATACATAATCTAATTTGTTCATCACTACAATCTTGTGGGGTAGGTGCTATTATAATAGTCATTGTATAGATAAGGAAACAAAGACTGGTAAATGTTTCATGATTTGTTCAGAGTCACAGAGCTAGTAAGTATCTGAAAAAGGATTTGAAGTCAGGTCTTTCTAACTCCAAATCAAATATTATCCACTGTACCACCTAGCTGCCTAGCTGTATTATTATTGCTAATTTACAAATAAAGAACCTGGGGCTTTGAAAAGGACACTGATTTGTCTAAGAGCATGTAGTCAGTCAATGGCAGTACCACACCTTGGATCATGGTCCTCTGACTTCAAGCCAAAAGAACTTCTCCCTTCACACACATCTGTACCATAGCCCTCTCTAACCTTTGCTCTACAATTCTATTCCAGGATTTCCAAGAGTTGATCAATCAATCAAGACATCAAATCCATCAACCCTATTTTATTCAGTATCTTTAATGTGTAAGACCATTTGATAGACCCTATAGATTGGGTGGTTGTCCTTCATACTAAAAAAAAAAGACCAAAATGGCATTGTTATGTTGCAGTCAAGTGTGTCAAACAGTGACTGATCAGATCAATATGAACTCAGAAGGCTCCACCACAAGTTGGGTACAAATAGTTAATATAAATATTTGGAATGGAGATATCATTGTATTTGTGAATTTCACTTTTTTAAAAAATTTACTGCACTTCTGCTTTGCCCATAGAGCACAGTACCTTCTTTAATGTGGGTATACCATCCTGCATGGTCCTGTACCATTGTTTCCCATGTCTCATAATCAATTCTAAAGTTCTTCAGAGAGACTTTGAGAGTCTCCTTGCATCACTTCTCCTGACCTCCAGGTAAGTTCTTGACTTCTCTGAAAAATCATCTTTTCAGGCATATTTATATTTTGGCTATTCCATCAGAATTGTATTCTCTGAAGTGGTTTGAATGTTTGGCAGTTCAGTTCATGTAGGTACCTCATGTCCGGTACCTTATCTTTCAAGATGATCTTCAGAATCTTCCTACTGCAATTCACATGGAAGCAATTCAATTTCTTGGCATGGTGATAATATTCCATCCAGGTTTCATAGACCTACAACAAAGAGGTCAGCACAATGGCTCTTTAGACCTTCAGTTTGGTGGTCAGTCTAATACCTCTTCTCTCCCACATTTTCCTTTAGAACTTCCCAAACACTGAGCTAGCTCTGGGAATGTGTATGTCAACCTCATCATTTTCGTGTATGATCCTTGAAAGTATACTGCTGAGGTAAGTGAACTTATCCACAGCATTCAAATTGTCTCCCTTTGCTATAACCAATGATTCCATATATGGATGGTGTGGCACTGGCTAGTAGAGAAACTCTTGTTTTCTTGGTGTTGATTGTCAAGACAAAATTATTATAAGCCACCAAGGACTGATCCATATTCTGCTCCATCTCAACCTCAGAGGCTGCATTGAGTGCACAATCATTTGCAAACAAAAAGTCACCCATCAACTGTACTTCTACTTTAGTCTTGGTTTGTAGCCTTTTTTTTTTTTTGCGTTTTGGAGGGCAATTGGGGTTAAATAACTTGCCCAAGGTCACACGGCTAGGTTTTTGTTTGTGTGTGCGTTAAATGTTTGAGGCCGGATCCGAACTCAGGTCCTTCTGATCCCAGGGCTGATTTTCTACTCATTGCGCCACCTAGCCGCCTGGTTTGTAGCCTTTTTAAGTCAAATAATTCACCATCTGTGTGGTAGCTGACTTTGATGCCATTTTCATCCTCACTGAAGGTATACAATAACATTACCGAAAATATCATGCTTAAAAGCATAGGAGCAAACACTACTCTGCTTTGTTCTATTGGTGATTAGGAAAGCCTGTGGACACCACCATTCGTTATCTAAAACTTGTGCAAGCATGGTATTGTGTACTGGCATAGAGTAATGCTGAACTTTTCCAAGCAACCAAATTTTTGCCATAATCTTACACAACCCCTTACAACTGACAATATTAAAGGTCTTGATCAGATAAATGAACATTGTATACAGAACTCTGTTTTGCTCCTGGCATTTCTCCTAGAATTGTTGGACAGGAAACACCAAACTGACCACTCCTCAGCCCTTTCTGAAACCACATTGCACCTGGCACATGGCCATCTTCTAAGTGAAGGATCAGTATATTAAGGAGGACTATGGCAACAATCTTACTGGCAATGACTATGAGAGAGACAACCCTGTGATTGTCAAAGAACGACCTATTTCCTTTTCCTTTATAACACTAGACAATGGAGGCATCCTTGAACTCCTGGGGAATAACGTTCTCTTACCATATAATCAAGATGATTTCAGTCCATCTGTATAAAAGGATGCTGTAGATACAATTGAAATGAATAAAACACTCCCTTTACACGGAGCTTGCTTTCTAATTGGAGAGACAAGTACATATATAAGAATATACACAACAAATAAATACAAAATAGTTGAATACAAAGAAGGTTGAGAAAGAAAGCACTAGCATTTGAGGGCATCAGAAAGGCTTCATGTAAAAAAAGTGTTGCTTTGCTGCATCTTGAATTAAGAGAAGGATTCTATGAGACAGAGGTGGAGGGACGTATATTCTAGGAATGGGACATAGTACAAATGTACAGGGCTGGAAAGGGAAGTTAAAGGAAAGAACATTTATTAAGCATCTATTATGTGTCAGGCATTATGCTAAGTGCTTTACAAATATTTCATTTAATAGAGGGGAAATGAAGTGCTATGTATAATGGGGGAGAATATTAGAGAAACAGCAAAATGAAGAAGGGAGAGTGATACACATTAAGACTATAAATGCGGGGGAGGGGGGGAGCCAAGACAGCAGAACAGAAGCAAAAGCTTTTCTAAGTTCCTCCATGAATTCTGACTCTAAACTTTAAAAAGTGAATCTGAACAGATTTTAAAGCAACAGAATCCATTGGGAAATGGAGCATAGAAGATTCCCAGGCCAGGAGAGTGCCCATATAAGACTTGGCAGGGGGAGCACAGAGCATGTGGAGGCTGCAACAGCAAAGATGGAAAAGTAAACCCTAGATGCTCTGATTCCTCCTCCCTGACCCAGAAAACCTAGAGATAAATGTCCCAACCAGAGTAAAATCCTGAAATATTGGAAATAGCCTCAGGCTTAAGAGTGACTGAGAAAGTGTGTAACTGAGGCAGTAAGGAGCCTGAAGTAAAGGTCAGGAGGGGTCCCAACAAGCCTCACCTCAGCTGACCAGCAGGAGCTCCCAAAGCCCAGGGTGGTGGAACCAGCAATCACTAACAACACAAGCCCAGGTGAGCCTTAGCACCAGCAGGGGAATCTGAAGACACCAGCTCTGCTGGCTGCCAGCTGCTGAGCCTGCCTGAGCTGTAGCCCAGAGGCATAAAGGGGAAATCTGAAGAGATCAGACGACCCCTCCCCCCACAGATTACTCTATGAGCCTCAGGGTAGCTCAGAGGAAACACTGAGAATCCTGGCATTGGACTCAGTCTAGAAACCCAGAGGCTAGAGCACACAAAGTAAACAACCAGGCCCTTAGCTCCCAGCCTGAGAAATTAGAAAATAGGAAATTATAATGGGAAGGAAGCTGAGAAGGAGAAGAGGAAGGCAAGAAAATCAATCTGAGCTTCTTATAGCAAGCAAGAACAACCAAATACAGGGGACAACATGGACTCTATTCCCACACCTGAGACCACTGAAGGAAATATGAACTGGTCTCAAGCCCAAAAAGCTTTCTTGGAGGAGCTCAAGAAAGATTTTAAAAGCCAAATTAGAGAGGTAGAAGATAAATTTAAATCTACAGTGACAAAACTGGAAAAAAATCTCACTGAAGAAAGTGAATTCTTAAAAAGTAAAATTTGTGAATTGGGAAAGGTGGTTCAAAATCTAACTGGAGAAAATACCTCCCTAATAAGGAGTGTCAAAAACTAATCAAGGAAAATAATTCAATAAAAATTAGAATCAGTCAAATCAAAGCTAAAGAAATCTATGATGGGGGTGGGGGTGGGGGCAGAAGCAAGATGGTGGAGTAGAAACAGCATTTCCAAGATGTTCTCCCCCACACTACTTCCAAACAATGTAAAAGGTGGACTCTGAATAACTTCTGGAGCTCCAGCACCCACAGAACAACACAGAGAAGCTAACCTCCAGCTGAGAACAGCCCAGCAGCCCTGCAGGGAGTGGCCAGCACAGCACAGCACAACACTCTGGGAGCCCAGCACAACTCTCAGGGAGCCGAGCCCAGGCCCAAATAAGCCAAAGTTTTAGCCCCAGTGCAAACGGGCCAGCAGCTAGCTCAAGGGACCCCAGAACACCAGCAGCTGTGGAGATTCCAGAATTATCAACACAGATATGCCCAGCACAAATTGAGAGGTTAGTGCCCTATGGAATTTGGAACCAGTATTTGGGGAATGCGTTGGTTTCTTCCCCTGGGGCAAAAAAGCAGCTGAAGAGCAGTTGCATAGAAGCCATTTTGCAGCCTTAGTGGCAGCTTCAGCTCCTGGTCTGTGAACTGTAGGGAGATCCAGCAATCAGTCTGGGGGTTAATTGCTCTTGCTTTAACCTGCTTGCATCTGGATTGTGGTCTGGGGGGGGAGGTCTGGGGTGGATATCCAACTTCCCAGAGCCTGTGGAGGCTTTAAAGAGGCCACCCAACTAATACCTCCGGAAGTTGTGAATACCCCAACATTGGGGCAGAAGCTCCCCTGTCTGGTGGCAGTGTCCTACTGTGGCAACAAGACTAAAAGTCAAGTAATTAAGTGGCAAAATGCCGAGGCAAAGGAAACAAAATAAACAGGAAAATGCAACATTAGACTCCTATTTTGGGGGCAAAGAGGATTGAAGCATAGAATAGGAGGAGGACAGTGAGGTCCGAAATCCTGCTCCAAAAGCCCCAAAGGAAATTATGAGAGGGTTACAGGCCATAGAGGACCTTAAGAAGGACTTTAACAATCAAATAAGAGAAGTAGAGGAAAAATTGGGAAGAGAAATGAGAAGGATGCAGGAAAAGTATGAAATGAGAGTCAACAGCCTGACTGAGGAAAATAACACCTTAAAAATAGACTAACTCAAATGGCAAAGGAGGATGGAAAAAGAATCTCAAAAGTTCACTGAGGAGATTCATTCCTTCAGAGTTATACTGGAGCAAATGAAAGCTAATGACTTTATGAGAAATCAAGATGCTGTTAAACAGATCCAAACAAAGGAAAGAATAGAAGGCAATGTGAAATATCTCATGGGAAAAACCACTGACCTGGAAAATAGATCCAGGAGGGATAATTTAAAAATTATTGGACTACCTGAAAGCCATGATCAAAGAAAGAACTTAGAAATCATCCTTCAAGGAATTCTCAAGGAAAATTGCCCTGATGTTTTAGACTCGGATGGGGAAATAGAGGTTGAAAGAATCCACCAATCACCTCCTGAAAAATATCCCAAAAAGAAAACTCCTAGGAATATTATAGCCAGGTTCCAGAATTCCTAGATCAAGGAGAAAATACTCCAAGCATCCAGGAAGAAACAATTTCAATATTGTGGAAACACAGTCAGAATAGCCCAGGACCTGGCAGCTTCTACAGTGAGAGACCAAAGGGCATGGAATATGATATTCCAGAGGTCAAAAGAGCTGGGATTAAAACCAAGAATCACCGACCCAGAAAAACTGAGTATCTTGTTTCAGGGGAAAATATTATCATTCAGCGGAATAGAGGACTTTCGAGCATTCTTGAGGAAAAAAAACAGAGATGAATAGAAAATTTGACATTCAGACACAAGAAGCAAGAGTTGCCTGAGAAGGTAATCAGGGAAAAGAAATCAAAAGGAACTTATCAAAGTTGAACTATTTATATTCCTACATGGAAAAACAATAACCGTGACTGATGAAACTTTCCTCATTATGAAAATAATTGAAGAAGGGTATGTGGGCATATGAATACATATCTGAATGTGTGTATATATTTTTACAGGTATACATGGATAGAGGGCACAGGTTGAATTTGGTGGGAAGGGATGACACTTAAGGGGTGAAGTTAAGAGGTGAGAGAGGAAAGTGGCAAGAGGAGATGGGGAGAGACAGGGTAGGGTAAACTATCTCATGTAGAAGAAGTAAGGGGAAGTGGTTGCAAGGGAGGGGAAGAATAGGAAGGCAAAAAGGCAAAACCATATTCTCATTGAATTTGTCTCGGGGAGAGAATGACATACATGCTAAATGGGATATCTCACCCTGCAGGAGAGTAGGGGGAAGGGGGGATGAGAGGGGAGATGATGGAGGGGAGGGCATTCTGGGGGGAGGGGAGGTTGGAAGTACCCGCTTTCGAAGAGGGACAGGGTCAAAGTAGGGAATGGACCAGGTGAGGGGTGGGATGGGTGGGAGGGAAATATAAGTAGTATTTTACACTGTATCTACTATGCTAACGTTTTGCATAGCTATACATGTACAATACATACTGAATTCCTTATCTTTCCAGAGGGAGTGGGTGACAAGGGAGGAAGGGAATGGATTTGAAATTCAAAATTTTAAAATTAAATGTTTCAGATGTATATAAATACTATTATTAATACTATTTTGCATGTAATTGCAGGTATTGGGGCACAGAGATTCACCTTGCCCTAATGGCAGAGTCAAAGGCAGTATGGGAGAAGACATGGGAGATAGCAGATTGGATAAGGGGATATCTTGTGGGACTGCTATTCTGGGGTGGTGGGTAGGGGAAAAATGGGGAAAATTGTAACTCAAATTCTGGCGGAAATGAATGATGTAAACCAGAAGTTAATAAAGCATTTGTTAAAATTTTAAAAAAAAGAAACCTATGATGCATCAAGAGTCAGTCAAACAAAACTTGAAGATTGAAAATTTAAGAGAAAGTACAAACTATCTTCATGGAAAAACAACTGACCTGGAGAACAGATTCAGAAGAGATAACCTAAGAAATATTGGTCTATCAGAAAGCGATAATTAAAAAAAGCAGCCTGGAAATCATCCTCCAAGAGATTGTCCAAGAAAACGGTCCTGAAGTCCTAGAATCAGAGGATAAAATAGTTATTGAAAGAATTCACCAGACTCCTCCTGAAAGAAATCCCAAATTTAAAATTCCAAGAAATATACTTGCCAAATTCCAGAATTCCAAGGTCAAGGAGAAAATACTGCAAGCAGTCCAAAAGAAACAATTAAGAAATATACAGAGAATTGAGTCAAATCTATAAGAATGCAAGTCATTCCCCAATTCATAAATGGTCAAAGGATATGAATAGGCAGTTTTCAGAGGAAGAAATTAAAATATCTCCAAGTAAATGAAAAATGCTCTAAATCACTATTGATTAGAGAAATGCAAATCAAAACACCTCTTAGGTACCACATCTCACTAAGATGAAAATGACAAAACAGAAAGGTGACAAAAGCTGCAGAGGATGTGGAAAAATTGGAACACTAATGAATTGCTGGTGGAATTATGAACTGATTTAACCATTCTGGAGACCAATCTGGAACTATGTCCAAAGGGTTATAAATAATTTCATACCCTTTGACTCAGCAATACCACTTCTAAGGTTGTATCCCAAAAAGATCATAGAAGTGGTAGACCCATATGTATAAAAATATTTATAGCTTCTCTTTTTGTGATGGCAAAGAATTGGAAATTAAAGGGGTGTCCATCAATTGAGGAATGGCTAAACTAGTTGTGGTATATGAATGTAATGGAATACTATTGTGCTATAAGAAATGAGGAGCAGATCGACTTTATATTTACCTGAAGAGGCTTATACAAACTGATGCTGAGTGAGAAGAGCAGCACCATTATAAATTTGTATACAATTATAGCCACAATGTATGTGTGATGACCAACTTTGATAGACTGGTCTCTTCTAAGCAATGCAGGGTAATAAGACAACTCCAAAAGACTCATGATGGAGAGAGATGTCTACATTCAGAGAAAAAATTAGACAGAACAGAGTTTGAATGCAGATTCAAGGAAACTACCTCCTCTTTGTCTTTTTCTTGTTTGGTTTTGTTTCCTCTTGTTTCCTCTTTCCCATTGTTCATTCTATCTTTTACAATACTTCTTTATAACCTGACTAATATCTAATGTGAAAGTATTTGTAGATCCTATACTTGATTGCATGCTGCCATGGGAGGGGGGTAGGAAAAGGAGGGAGAGAAAATTTGAAACTCAAGGGATTGTGGAACAGAATCTTGTAAACTAAAATTAAACAAACAAATTAATAAAGACCAAAACCAAAAAAGATTGTAAACATATGTTGAACTTTGGTTTAAAAATTTTTGAAAAACTAAATAGGAGAATATATTGGTTCCTAGAAGTGACTGGGGAGCTAGAGGCTGGAGTGTATTTTGTAGGGCAGTGACATAGTCAGATCTATGGTTAATGAAAGTTACTTTGACATCAGTGGGTAGCATGATTTTAGTAGGCAAAGACCCGAGGCAGTGAGATCACTCGGTAGACTACTACATTAATTAAGAAAATATATGATAATCTCCTGAAATACTGTGATTTCTTTGTGAATAGAGAAGAGAGAGATGGGAGACATGTTTCATGGTTGAATTGGAAACATTAGATTATGGGGTGAGGAGAGTGATGAGTCAAGGATAATTTAGACTTGATAGGAATAGGAAACATTTTGGGAAAAGGTTCAGATTTTTCTGGGAGAGATGTCTACTTCAATGTGGGACATGTTGAATTTGAGATGTCTCCTGGGTATCCTGCTTTAAATGGCAAATAGACAATTGTTCATGTGAAGAAACTGAAATTCAGGGGAAAGATAATAGATTTAGGAGTCATTAACATGGAAATCATTGTTAAATTAAAAGGGTAAATGAAGAAACTCCATGAAAGGAGGAGGCTCTGGATTGAGCCTTAGGAAACACCTGTGGTTAGTTAAAATAATAAGGATGATCAAATAACAAACAATATTCAAAAGGAATAAAAAAGGACACTTAGGAAACTGGAAAAATAAGAAAGACTCAAATCTCTTTATTTTACAAAAAAGAAAACTGTGGCCCCAAGAGATTTTTGGACCCCCGCCCCCAGGTCATGACACTAACAAATATTATGGAAGGTATTCAGACCCAGATCTTCTCACCTAGTACATTTTGGTTTTGGTTTTGGTTTATTTACCCACTCATATCATTTGTTTCCTGGTCATATTGTCTATCATGCAGCTCTTTGACTTTTGTTGCAATGTAGACTAAGGCAAAGTATAAAACATAATCTGTGGAAAAGGGATAGTTTGTGTTGGGTAAGTTAGAGTATTCATAAAGGACAGTATAAGAAAAGTAACATAGGGTAATGCAGTGAAGGTCCCTGAATGCCAGCCTAAGGAAAGTCTTTTTTTTAATTTATTTACTATTAGTAATAAAATTCAGTTCTACAAGTTTTTGAGTTCAGAATTTTCTCCTCCCACTCCCCTTCCCCCGCATGGTAGTATGCAAGTTATGCAATCTGATATAGGTTCTACATATACTTTCACAATAAACATTAGTCAAGTTGTAAAGACTAATTATAACCAATGCAATGAATAACAAGAAAGAATAAACAAAACAAAACAAAATGAGAAAGATAGAGTTAGTAGTTTGCTTTAGTCTGTATTTAGACTCCGTAATTCTTTCTCTGGATGTGGATAGAATTTTCCATCATGAGTCTTTTGGAGTTGTATTATAACTTTGCATTGCTGAGAGGACCCCAGTCTATTAAAGTCAGTCACCACAGATATGATGTGTCAGTAATTGTGCACAATGTTTTCCTGGTTCTGCTTCTCTCACTCAGCATCACTTTATATAAATCTCTCCAGGTTTTTATGAAGTCTGTCTGCTCTTCATTTCTTATAGCACAATAGTATTCCATTTCATTCATATACCACAACTTGTTTAGCCATTCCCCAATTGATAGGCATTCCCTTCTTTTCCAATTCTTTATCATCACAAAAAGAGCTGCTATAAATATTTTTGTATGCATGGGTCCTTTTCCCACTTGTATATTCTCTTTGGGAAACAGCCCTACAAGTGGTATTGCTGGGTGAAAGGGTATACAAATTTTTATAGCCCTTTGGGCTAAGAAGACTCTTGAAAGCCTTTTAAAAGAACTTTGAACTGTAGTAAGTGGACAAAATTACAAAGCAGGAAAACAAATCCAAGAACTTGTTAATTCTTTTAAAAAGATTATTTATCTATCTATTCATATTTGAATTTCCCCAAACCAATCAATGATGACTTTACATATATATGCATATATACATATCCACACATTCATGTGCATATGCATATGAATGCAGATATGTATAAAGTAAAATGCATTTATGTATGTACACTTATCACAGATGGATTTGGGGCTAGTTAGGTACTAGTTGGCTCAGCTGTGACCAAGAAACAGTAACTAGACAAGCAGAGGAGGAAGAGGTCCTAAAATCAGCTAAACATAGAGCCCTGCTGGGGATGGGGGGCATGCCTAATAAGAAAACTTAATTATGGTGCCTGGTTATTGAGGGGAAGGGGAGGTCGAACCAAGCCAAGAAAACTTTAATCAAAGCAAAAAATTCAAAGTGCATAAATTATAGTTGAAGATGGCTAACGCTGGTGCCCAAAGGTATGTCAAGAAAACCTTGGTTAGAAATACCAGATCAAGTCTGGTTAATGAGCCTCAAAGGAACACAGAAGCCAATGGTAGGCCAGGACCACATCAGGGCTATGGGAAGTTTCTTAGCCCCAAGAGACTGATGTCAACCAGCCTTTTTAAACCCCAACTACCAGGCACTGATGTTGCTCCTGAAGACACAAAGACCACTAAGTCATGCAAATACTACACACAAAAAAGGATGCAATACCCAAACTAAAGAAGGTTCCCTCAAATACAGTTTTCAAAATAATTGCTAGAATAATTTTATTTTGAAGGTATCGAAAAGAACCAACTGATCTTTTCAAACAACTAAAAGTACATTACCAACTATTTCCCCAAAGCAACCAGGATAGTGGGACACCTGCTGAGTGTTGTTAAGACAATGGATTAGACCTCATGCAAAAGTCAAAGGACTCTCAGTCTGGAAATTAAATTGCTTGCAAGAGGCCAGGAAAAAGTTGGGTTTCTGAAGATCTGTTGTGAGAGTTAATAAATTGTATGTAAAATGTGTGGATTTAGCTGAGTCAGAAGTGCTACCAATTTTCAAAAATTACATTCAGCATTTGTACTTTACCAAATGAGCTTTGATGGCAGACTCACATATATCTCTTACATATCCCTTAGGCTAAAATCTAAAATCTTTATAATATCATTCTACTAAAAGCATTTTATACATTGAGAAGTTTAGGAAGCTATATGGTGCTTTGGAATTTAATTATTCTTCATTAGAATGCTAGTATTAGATAAAGTCTTAGAGGTCACTTAATTCAGTAAGTTCTTGAACAGAAATTCCATCTACAACATTCCTAAATAAGTGGTTATGTAGCTTCAACTTGAAGGCCTCCAGCAACATTCCTCATTCATCTAGCTCTAATCCTTTTAAACAACAATTTTATTACTATCCTTTGCTTTTTATTTCTCCTAATTTTCCACCAGCATCTCTCTCCCTTGCTACTCCCTGAGACTCACCCCATATAAGGAAGAAGCAAAGAAACAAAGAGAAAATAATAGCTAGCATTTATACAGCACTTTCAGGTTTTCAAAGCATTTTAGAAATATTCTCTTATTTGATTCTCATAATGACCCTGGGAATAGATGCTATCATTATCCCCATTTGATAGGTAAGTAAATAGAGACAGAGGGAGATTAAGTAACCTGTGCTTGGTCATGCAGTGAAGAAATATCTAAGGAAAGATTTGATCACCATTCTTACTAACTTCTGGTCCAGCCCTGTAACCACTATGACACCTACCTGCCTATAAATAGAGAAAGTAGTTTTAAAAATCAGCAAAAGCAATCAATAAATAAAAAAGGGGGGCGGCTAGGTGGCACAGTGAGTAGAGCGTCGGCCCTGGAGTCAGAGGGACCTGAGTTCGGATCTGGCCTCAGATACTTGATGCACACAGAAATGAAGACCTGGCCTTGTGACCTTGGGCAAGTTGCTTAACCCCAATTGCCCTCCCAAAAGACAAAAAAACAAAACAAAACAAAACAAAACAAAAATAAATAAATAAATAAAAAGTCTGAAAATATATTTGCATGACGTGATAAGTAGTGCAGGGAAAGCTGAGTCCAAATCCTGTCTCTGGTACTTACTAGCTGGATGACCTTGAGGAACCATCTTGGTTTTTCTTGGTATCAGTTTCCTCATCTGTAAAATCAGAGATTTAGACTAGGTTGCCTCGTAGGTCTCTTCTCATTCTAGATATATAACATTATGATCCCCAGATCCTATACTTAGCATCTGATAGGTGAAAGGAGTTTCCACCTGGAAAATGCTCAACATTGAGAAAACCACAGGTCCTTCAAGAATTTGGATATTTAAAAATTGTCAAGTGATACATGGAGTTATCATTAACTGTTACTTTTATGTCTAGTCTAGGTTCTACTAGTACACTGCAGGATCTTTGGCAAGTCATTTCCAAGGAAAACTTTTAGATTCATTTCATTAAACTTTCCAATTGAATTCCTTGTTGCCAGACTTTAAAATCTCAGAATTGGAAACAGTTATTGAGGTGATCTACTCTGATCCATAAAGAAAGCACAAATCGCCACAATGATGTCTGAACAAGTATTCCCCAGCCTCTGCTTGAAGACCATATTAGGTGGGCACCTCAAAACTTCTCCCTCCCCGAGGCAGCACTTTCCATTATGGACATTTCTAATTGTTTGGAAACTTTTCTTCGCATTTGGTGGAAATCAGTTGGCACTTAAAATCCATTCCTTGAATTGAACTGAGTTGGATTAATAGAGGCATATTATAGCAACAGGAGTATTGAAATAGCCTTTCCTTTTTTTTCAAATGTTTAATAAGCATACAGTATGTTTATGAATGCCCTAAATGCAGCTTTATTGAAGAACTTAAAAGCAAGTTAATAACAGCATGCTTATGGTCTAGACTGGAGACTACAATAACAATGTATTTGGAAAGAAAAATGACATAGTAAAGCCAGCCATACCCTGCAGATTATATTACAGATCTGATTCCGATTTGCAGGCAATCAAAGGCAGGCTGTGTTCAAGGTTATTCTCGAGAAGTGAGGTTTAATGAACACAGTGAACATTCAAAATAAATGATCCCTGTGATATGTTAACAATTGTGAGGTTACATTTTTTTTCCTGTTTCTCAGGCACAACTCAGAAATAAACAGCCAAGGCTTTCCTTGTTCAGAACATGGGGAGTATTTGCAATTCTACCTGATGGATGAGGTGAGCATCAAAATATCAAATGTGAATTTCTTCTTGTTCCATATTTTATTTTTGTCTCCAGTGGGGGGAAAAATGGAGTGGAGGGGGGAGGGGACATTTTTACAACGTACCAGTGTCTCTTATAGAATATGACCAAAGTGGATTTTTTCTGAGGTACTTCCCTTTTGCACTGCCTGAATTGTCATGAGAATGGACTATAGTCTGGTCTGGCCCTTAATTTATTGTCACTAAAGTTTAACAATGCAAAAAAAAAATTTGGGAAATTTTTAATCCCCCCCCTTTCCTCTCATGTTTTTCTAGGTAGACAGAACACAGAGAGGATGCTACCTCTATATGACATACTTTAAAATTTCAAAGGGGATCATATATAGGATACAATGGGAAAACAAACACACAAAAAAGCCAGAAAACATGAGTTTAAATATGTCCTCTGATGCGTATTATATATTCACTTTGGGCAAGTTACATAAACTCCTTGGGGGTTGGTCTTCATATCTGTTAAATGAGAGGTTTGAAGTAAATGTCTTCTGAGATCTCTAGATATATGACATAAGATGTTTTATCTATAGCTTCATCAGTGTGGGCACTACCCGCCCACACACACTTCAAATATGAAGATGCAGACCTCCACTCCTCCATATGAGCCTTTTGCTATACAGGTATGATTCATAAGACATAACAGGAAAACATTGTTGTCCCTAATTCTTTTCATGATGTCTAGAGATTTTTTTTTAAAAAGTAGCTTTGGAGTAATTTGCTGATTCTAGTTAACACACACACACACACACACACACACACACAAACACACACACGATTAATGAAAAAAATAAGCTGAGAGAGAAAGCCTAGAGCTGCTCTGAACCATAAGATGCATTGGGAGTTGTTGACTGAGTATAAGGAGTTGGAAAAAGGAATTAAATGGGACTGCTGTCCCAACTGGGAGTGATCCCAACAAAAGCAGCCATTTAAGGATAGCTTCTGAATAAAACCCCCCAGCAACAGAGCAAAAAGTTATTAGTAGGCATTCTGGCCCGACCCTTGGAAAACATAATAAGTCCCTACTCACGAAAAAGCAAAACAAAACAAACTACAATACTGCCATAGTTTCACCCAATGGAGCTATTTGACATTTACCAGCATATCTCCAGGAGAAGTAGCATATCTAATAGCAAATCATGTGAATAGTATGAGAAGAACCCATGATTCCTTGTGGGAGAGGAAGCCATAACAACAAACAAAATGCACACTGTGACACTGGATAATGAGGCAGAGAATAATGAGTAGAGGAATGTGAAAAGTTGTGAGAAGGACCACAGTACTTGTCAAGCATAGAGGACAGGCACAGTATATAAACAGAGCAGGAATATCAGCAAAAGGAGAGATGGGAGCTGGGTAAAGAGACACAGATACACAACATGTAGGAGCAAATGTCAAGTTCTACAACACTTTCAGGGGTCCCATTCAAGGAGATATTCTAAGTGATATACTCTAAGCAACAGGGAATGGTCAGATACCCAGAGGGACTCAATTATCTCATTAAATGAGATGATATTTTAAAGTACTTAGCATGGTATCTGGAACATAATGGAAACCAGTAAACTAGAAAATAAAAGCGTCTCCAAATTGTGTCTAGTGTCAACCCAAAGGAGGGCTCTGATATGATGGTTACATACACTTTAACAGATTGGACAAGTTGCGTTGAGACATTCCATAGAATAGAAGTCTAATGTGCTGGAATAAAATTGTTGGTCAGTGGCCACCTTGCTGGTGGTAAGCTTCGCTACATTTAGCTAGTTTTCACTGGTTGGTGAACATGCAATTACTGATGGTTCTAAATGAATAGAATCATAGGATTGGTTCTGCCCCCAACTTCTTACTTAGCATTGAGGAGAAGGAGGATTAAATGGAAGAGGAGGAAAGGGAAGGTGAGAGGGAGAAAGAGGACAAGAATAAGGAAAAAAGGGGGTGGTGGAGGAGAAATGAATGTCTTTGCCTCCTCTCTAACATTAGTTAACAACATCACCGCCGCCACCACCACCACCACCACCATCATCTTCATCTTCATCATCATCATCATCATCATCATCATCATCATCATCATCATCACTACCAGTTGGAGAGTTTTAAATTCCACAAGGTAATACATTCTTCTCTCATTGATCACTCTCCTGTGCTTCTTGAATAATAGTTCCATCGCTTTTTGGATAATCCTCTTTCCTCCAAAATGACTAAAAATTGTAACAGCAAAAAAAACCCACAAAAACCAAAAATACTTGGTCATTGCAGTTAACTTTCCTCACTGCCCTTAACCTACTCTTCCCTTTACCACACCTGAAATTATAATTGCAGCACCATCCCAACATTTTGCATTAATCCTCTATGACCTATAATTAAGGCTGCCTCTTGTAAGTGTATTTTTAAAGTGTTTGAATTCCCAATTGTCTGCTATTTTCTCTGTTCTATCCACATTTGTCTCTTCAGTCTTCTCTCTTTTTTTATCTCATCAGAACTGTTTCATTATGACTCTTAAGAATTTCTTCTTGAGAGCACCCATCCCAAATTGACTTTCCCTGCAAAATATTCTCCATATGATGCTACTTATCACTTGTTTGGATCCTAAAATCTATTTTGTCCAATATGAAGTGGATGTCAGATTACCCCCCAGCTTTCTTCTCTTGCTCCTTCACATACTCTAACATGAGAAGGCTACAAGGTCCCAAGATTCCCAATATCTCTACCCTCAAAACCAGTTCTGCCTTGCTGGTGATATGAAGTTCCAGAACACAACTTCCTTTCATTGGATTCTCCAAAATTTGAAAGGTGAAATTATCACTAATCAATTAAAAGAAATTATCATATACTCTATTTTTTCCAAATAAAGCTTTACCAGATGTTTGGATATTTGAAGTCCTATATCCCCAGGGTTTAACAGAGTTCGTGTTACAAATAAGCATTTAGTAAATACTCTCTCCCACCCCCCATCTCCATTCAATATGATATTATCATTCTTTTCCAGACAAATGATCTGTCTACACAGCTTCTCATTTATTTCCCTTTTTTTCCCCTCCAATTAGTCTCCTGGAAAGTAGGATGATAATCTAGTTTATATTACTGCCCCCGGGATCTATTACTAAATGCCTTCACTTTGACTTCCCCCTTGCATTTCCTATATTTCCTCAATAATAATTTCTTAATAAAATGCCCTATAACTATAGGTGTCCCACAGAATTCTGTCCTGGATCCTCTTCTGTTCTCCCTCTATGTTCCTTTACTTTGTGACCTCCTTAGCTCCCATGGATTAAATTACCATCTCTGTGCCAATCACCCTCAAACCTGCCTACGAGGCTCCAACTTATTTTCTGCCCTCCAAAATCACAATTCCAATTGCTATTCAGACATCTTGAATTGTATACCCTATAGACATCTTAATCTTAGTAAGTCCAAAGCAGAACTCATTGTCTTTCCCTCTAATCTCTTACCCTTTCCTAACTTTTCTAATTGTTGGTGAGGGCAGCACCATGCATCCAGTCCTTGAGGTTTGTATCCTATGTGTCATCTTTGACTCCTCTCTGTCATCCCTCAAATCCAATTCATTCCCAAGGCCTTTGGATTTTGTTTTCAACATCCTTTGATTATGTCTCCTTGTCTTTTCTGACCCCTTCACAACTCTGAATTTGCTTAACAGATCAACACATATTTGATGTAATTTCCCTCAGCAGTCTGGAATCACCAAACTCATCTATTCTTTCATGATTATTACAAGCCAATCTCTAGTTTGATAGCATCTGAAGATCCATATCATTATTTCTTGGAAGACAAATAGCTGCTTTTTAGCAGCATCCAGTTCCCTACTGTTCAGGGTCTCATATCTGTTTCTTAGCTCCATATGTTTTCCTTTTCTCCCTTCCCTCCCCGCCGCCTTTAACACCCTATTTCACATCTATTCCATTGTTTCACTTCCTTTAATTTTTCTTCTTTGTTTACACATTGAATCCTTTCCCACTATTTTTTAAAGGACAGGATTAGGATCTGTGGTTTCATTGGTGAAGGGAGCTCCTAGATGATGAAACTCCCCCCACCAAGAACATAGCATGCAATCTAATGTAATAGCAATGAAATCTGAAGATCCCTTTGTATTACTAAGCTAACAGGTACTTAGCACCTAGTTTCAAATTAAGCCTCTGTAAAGAAACAGGAGGTATGAACCCCTGTTGCTGATGTAACAGGAAGGGGCTGAAGAGGGAGAAGCTATAGCATATATAAGGAAGAGAATAAGCTGGACAGTCAGAATTTACTGAGGTAAGCATTGTGGAGGCAGAGCAGCTGCTGCCCAAGCATCTGGAGGCTGGGCAGCTACTACTGGACTGAACTGAGAATTGAAAAGGATTGAGAAGAGAAATGAGAACTGAGAAATGACACAGAACTCAGACTTCTGATGGGAAGACTTCCAAGGGCCAGCTGTAGCTACCAAAGACTGAGGAAGCTTGACTGTGGTGCCGGCATTTTGTACAAATGTTGTTGTGGCTTTGTTAATGTTCATGCATGGTATTGTGGCTTCAGTAAGACTTGTCTTCCCAGGAACTGAGACTATGAAGGATTTGATATGGACTGGACACTGTGAGCTTCAATGTGGAGCAGGAACTGCACAAAGAGCTGGACAAGGAACTGGGAGCTGTCTGCCTTTGAACCCAGGTGACAGTTTGGTGGATTCAGGTAGGAGCTACCTACCTTGAGTCAAGATGAAAAGACCTCTCCCTGGATAATGATGAAATTGTCTGAGTAGTGACTGATGAAATAGGATACTGAGTAGTGACTGATGAGATTGTGGTTTACTTGTGACCTAGGGGTGGATGGCTTTTGTACTTTCCACTACCCCTTAAGAGGGTACTGAGTAGTGACTGATGAAATTGTAATTTAATTGCATCCCACGATTGCATGGCTTTGACTTTGTATTTTGTGTTGCTTAAGGAGGCAACCTCCTTAAGGATAATTGAATGATTGACTTACTAAATGATTGTACTTTGTTGAACATTGTGTGACCACTTTGGTGAAAACTATGTGGCCATTTTAGTAATAAGTTGTTGAGTTGTGACATAGTGAATGTTGTATTTTGATTTTCTGTGATAAGTACAACATTGTGAATGCTGTACCTTGATTTTCTGTGAATATTTTGCTCTGATTTTTTATTGAATAAATAGAGAGTTCACTATACTGTGTAATCAGAACCTTGAAAAGCTGTTCACAATGCTGCTCATGTGTGGCTTTAAACCTAAAGACTAAAGGATTTGCCTAGAACACCAAGAGAGTAAGTGACTTCTGCAGTGTTACCTATTATGTCAGAGACAGGATTTGATCTAGGTCTCCCCAATTCTTAGGGCTGATCTCTATTCAATGTAAACCAATCCTTCTCATATTATTGTTAAATTTTGGGGGGTCTCTGATACCCTGAAGAGTGAAGAGACAAGTGTTCCTGAAACCCCTTTATGTTTTCTCCTTTTGACACATTGATCCTCTTCACTAAAACTGTATAAATTAGTCATGGTTAACATTATTACACCATTTTACAAGATAGGCAACCATTAGAACTATTTATTAATAAAAATGACTACTTTGGGATATAATAGTCCCTTAATCCTTCCCCCATGAAAGGCAATGAATCAGAGTCCAGATGGCCACTTTGGGAGTATACTATATTATAAAAGGTATTTTTGTTCCTCTTCCTCCACTCCTCTGCTACCTCCTGACTCTCCATACTTCTCCAACCACAGCAGTTTTCTTTACTCCACCTCAGTAGTGTTCTCACCCTGGAAAAATGCCCTTTTCTCTGATTGGTGAGTTTCTTTAGAGGAAGTGAGTGCCAAGAACCTTCCCATACTTACTCTCTTGCTCTGATCTATACAGACTTCTCCACCATGAACTTCTATGTGTCCCTCACCACATACTCTGATTTTTGTCCCTTTTTATGTATTGCCTTTCCTCATTATAATGTGAGTTTCTTGAAGACAGGATGTCTTTCTTTTTTAAAATTTTATTTGTATTCTTGGTGCTTAGCACAGGGCCTGGTAAAGGGTAACTACCTAATAAATATTTGTTGAATTGACTTGATTTCACTTCAGATATAAGTTGGGATGAATGAACTCTGAGGTCTACCAACCATGCAGTTATAATTTTGTTAAGAAATAAGTTGGAGTAAATGACCTCTGAGGTTCCTTATAGTTCTGATTTGTTGTGTTTCTATAATTAGACTTATTTTCCTCCTTCCTTTCCTATATTGCAGGCCTCTAGCCCCAAAGTATGAGGGCAGGTTGCTTAAGGAACATTTTTTTCAGCTTTCTCCAAATGAATCATTAAGTTGTGTAGTTGAAAGTTAGAATAGATAGAGAGAAATGTGTTGTTTTATATTTTTAGAAAGACAGAATTAATAGGTAATTTTCCTCTTTAGAAAATGAGACCAAAAAACCCCTATAACTAAGAGGTTGATATTAAAAATGGAAATCATTAAAGTAGCTGGGAAAATCTATTAATAAGAGCTACTGAAGTTAGTATTATAGGGAAAGAGAAGAGACCCTATGATCTGAATGAATTCCAAAGAAAATTGACCCTAGGACAAAGATCTCTTTTTTAAAAGACATAACTTTTGGAATTCATGACTTTATGATTAGAAAAATGATGATGGGGTGGCTAGGTGGCACAGTGAGTAGAGCATTGGCCCTGGAGTCAGAAGGACCTGAGTTCAGATCCGGCCTCAGACACTTAACGAACACACAAACAAAAACCTAGCCATGTGACCTTGGGCAAGTTACTTAACCCCAATTGCCCTTCAAAAAAAAAGCAAAAAAAAAAAAAGCAAAATGATGACATACCAGGGTCAATAAATTTCATATGGAGATGGTTCACTGTTGTAATAGCCATTTACATGGATATAGCCCATGACTATACATAGAATGGTAAACTCAGTCACTAAAGCGATTTTCCTAAAGTCTGTCTGATCATGTCACTCTCCTACTCAGTAACTCCAGTGACTCCCTGTTGCCTCCAAAATCTTCTGTTTGACATTCAAAGACTTTCATAATTTAGCCCCTTTCTACCTTTCTAGACTTCTTATGCTTTACTATCTACCATATGTTCTTCAATCTGGGTTCTCTTGCTATTCCATGAGCAAGACATTTATTCTATCACTAGTGTCTGTTCATTTTCTCTGACTATCCCCTATGCCTGGAATTTTCTCTGTCCTCAGGACCTCCTAATGGCTTCTCTGGATTCCTTTAAGCCTCAATTAAAATTTCATCTTCTACAGGAAGGCTTTCCTAATCCCTCTCAATTCTGATGTTTTCCTTCTCTTAGTCAATCCCTACTTATCCTATATATAACTTGTTCGTACATATTTAATTGTTTGTTGTCTATCCCAATAGATTATGAGGTTTTGAGAGCAAGGATTGTCTTTTGCTTTTTTTTGTGTCCCCAGATTTTAGCATGTATTTGGTGCTTAATACACGTTTACCAACTGACTGACTGGTCAGACATCTCAATGAGTTTAATCTTTGCTTCTTGTTCTTCCTTTCCTCTTCACCCCCTACAAAAATTCTTTGTGATTTTGCATTCCTGCCAATAGGTATTTAAACATTCTGTTTTCTCAGTTCAACTCTGTCACCTCCATCTCCATTTTAGCTGTCAGCTACAGTGTTCATATTTCATACCTCAAAACCATTCCAAAAATATTAAATTCTGAAATTCTCTTTTCTAATCATGATCTACTGCTCTACCTTTTTCCCCTGTCTCACTCTTCCCAAACCTGTTCCTCATTTTTATAAAACCCTGACATCAGTCATATACCCTATTGTCCAGCCTATCAACCTCTGTACTGGCCTCATTTCCCATTTTTTTCTTGGTCCTTATTCTATAGTTAACAGATCTAACAAAGTTCTACTCTCCATTTATTAATGCCTTATCTACTTCTGCTAGTCACATTTTTTTCTAATCTCTGTTATTTATTTTCTTCCCTCCTGCCATTGTACCTCTAAAAGTTATTGGAAGTAGTCATAAAACCATGCTGACTGGGAAAAATACTTATTCATATTATTTAATCTCAAATTCACACCAATGGCTTCACAGCAATATTCTTTTTTAAAATTTTTTGTCTGGCTATCACATTCTCCTCAGTAGTAGTTTCAAACCAATCCATTTCTTTCCAAGTCCCTCAAACAATTCCCAGTGCCTTTCTCTTACCAGATGGACTTTAACTCCTATTAAGCAATCCATGACTCATGATTTCTCTACCTGACCCCTCCTGCTTTACTATAGTGTCAGAGGACAAATAGCCCTTCTTGTCAAGGTCAACTCTTGAGCTTGTGCCCTTGATATTGTTCCCTGTGATATCATTCCTCCCATCAAATATACCCTCTCCTTTTATCACTTTCAATCTCTTTCTATTCACTATATTCCCTTTTTATTGCTTAAAAATATCCCACATTGCTTTTATTCTTTAAAAAAAAAAATCCTTGACCTTGCTCATCCCTCAAATCCCTGTCATTCTTTCGTTGTTGTTTTTTTATCTCTACTCTCATTTACCGTTAAACTTCTAGAAAATGTCATCTATACTGCTTATCCGCACCACCCAGTCACTCCTCAAAATTTGCAGTCTGGCTTCTAATCACTCTACTCAACCAAAACTACTCTTACACACTTTACCAATGAGATTTCAAATGCTAAATCTGATCATCTTTTCTTAACTTTCATTATCTTAAATTTCTCTGCTCATTTAGAGCAAGGATTATTTCATTTTATGTCTACAAATCCTCTAGTAATAGCACAATGTCTAGTACATACACAACACTTAAAATATTATTGATTGATAAATTCTGTGCCTTTTTATTTTCTTGACTTCTGTCTCTTCCTTAATATTCCTGTTGTCCTTTTTGCTGCTAACTGCTGTTTTCTCAGTCTCCTTTACTTGATTATTGACCCATCTTTAACTCTCTCTGTCAGTGTCTTACAAGTATTTGCCTTGGCCTTCATTCTCTTTTTGAGAGATTTCAAAGCAGAATGGAGTAAACACAGAAATTTGGAATCAGTTGATTTTGAATTCTGTCCCTTCCACTTACTGCATGGGTAATTTTGTGAAGGTTGCCTGACCTCCTCTGCTCTTCATTTCCTTATATGTAGAAATAGGGCATTGCAAAGTAAATTCTAAATATGAACAATAATATTCTTTCTATGCTCTTTTTCTTAGAGTCTCCACATGGTAGGCACTTTTGATACTTTTAAGGTGTCTTTGGCTCTTCTCTCTTATTATTTAATTCACTATCAAGAACTTTGAATTCTATTTCTGTAACATCTTTCTTATTCTTCCTTTTCTTTCTACAGTCTCAGAAGATAGTTGTGTGGATCACAGGAGATAATAAAGATGAATCCTTTGCAAACATCAAAATCCTATATAAATGTCAGCTATTATAGTTACTCTTACTCAAACTGTCCAAAAAAGAAAGCAATGTTATATAGTGATTGAGAACTGGCCTCAAAGCCAGGAAGAATGGATTCAAGCCCTCTCTGTGAATCACAATTACTGTGTGACCTTGGCCAGGTCACCTAAACTATGTATTATAGGCTAGTATCATTTGCATAGAAGATATCTTCCTCACATAGGAGTTCCCTAACCAGTAATATCACAGCTGCAACCTTTATCCTTATTCGTTATAAACTGTTACCCCCTCATTTTTCATCATTTCTCACTGAATTCTTCTAACAACCTTTTGTAGTAGAATATACAATGACCACCTAGGAAATAAAAGCTGAGAAACTGTGAGATTTTTGTAGTGAGTGGCAGCTTTTCCCTGTCCCTTTACTGTGTTCTTAAGATTTTTCCGAGTGAGATTCTCTTTCTTTTGTTTTGTATGACTAAAAGTGAAGAGGCTTTTGAGAGACAAAGATCACCCAGTAGGGCAAGGTGGACTACAACTGACTGTTGCTAGGAGGTTCTGAGTACATAGTCTGAGTCTGATAATACACAGACATGACCTGTGTAAAGTATTGATGATTGTGCAGATATCTAGAGTGGTGGTAGGACAATAGTGCAGGAGATTCCAGATAGGCCAGTCAGTCAATACTAGGCCTAAGAAATACTGAAGTGAATTAACCAGTACCGTGAAACCCTAGTCATCATAAGATTCCACAAAGAAGGCTATCCTAAACCCCAGCACACCACTCCTATTTTCTCTGTTGAGCAGCTAACCTGGGAAATCTCCCCACTCTCCATGTTTCTTCCAATGCCTTGGCCACTGAGTTTGGATTGAAGGTGAGAAGATTGGGATGATCATTCCATAACATTATTCACAAGATATGTCTCATTCATTTTCTTTGTACAATAAAATGTGTTTGACTGCAGTGTGGATTTCCTGTGAAGCAATATGAAACACAGAGATTTGGCCAAATAGAAGGAAATCTCCCAAATATAGAATGGCAATAACCCAAAGTGAGGCTTACAAAACGTATGTATTTCAGAGTAATATTCTATTTTCCTCGCCCTAAATCAGTATGAAATTAGGACCAGACCCCAGGAGATGAATGGGGATAATGTGATCTTGGGAAGGGCATATTGTAAATGTTCTTCTTTTATAGTCACTGGATCAGTGGCCTAAGGATAACATCATCTAATGATCAAAATGTATACTATGATTCTTGGTTGATTAGTTAATCAATTAATTAATTGATTATTTTTCTGATCAGTGGTAGAAAGCAGAGCAATGTAGTAGATGTGTATCATTATTGTTTCTGAGGTACCAAGCCTATAGCACCTGTCACATTCCTAACTCATTTCCCTACCTCAACTTCTCCTCATAATCCATCTATTGCATAGCTACAACAAGATGCTTTCTAAGGCATAGTTCTAAACAAAACCCTCTGTAACAACAATGCAATATTCACAATGTCCATGGTGACTATAAATATGCTGGTATAATTCTGAATCACAAAATGTAACAGTCTCTCTATATGGAAGACAGAGCCAAAGCATTTTTTTCAAATTCCAGAAAGCCGAGTCCCAAAACCAGAAGTCAAAATCATTATAGCACTCACAAAGTTGGTATACATAGTTAATGCAGTGAACACCCATATTCCCAAGCCTTCAAAACAAAACAGGCTCCCTCAGGCAAAGATCCTCCTTTCCTCACTCACAATAGCTGCTCAGCCTCCATGCTGCATGCTCCCAGCAGTTTGGGCTCCCAGCAGTTCTTGTTCTCAGAAGTTCTCAGCAAGAATTCTGGCTGGATCTCAGAAGAAGTTTTGCCACTACCAGTTCTGTACTCAAAATATCTTCCCTGCCCCACCCCTTCCTGCCATGTCAGCAAGTTCATCCCACTGCAGGATCCACAAGTTCTGGGTCTCAATACTTGACACAATTATGAACTTGAAACCAAGCTCCAATTACCTGCTAGTTTGCCAATACAAGAGGCATGGAAGATCTTTAAATCCCATTACCATTACACCCTCCTTCAGTAGCTTTCTGTTGCTTGCAGGATAAAATGAAAATTTCTCAGAGTGACATTTGGTAGCCCCCTTGATGTGGGTGCAACCTATAATACCATTCCTCTTTAATTTCACATTACTCCCCTTTACATGTTTCATGTCTTAGCCAAGTTGGTGTTTGGCTGCTTTTCCAAACACATGTCATCTCCTATCTTGAGGTATTCAGTCAACAAGGATTTATTAGTTGCTTACTATATACCAGGCACTGTGTCAAGTGCTGAAAATACCAAAAAAGGCTTACACTCTCGTGGGTCAGGAAATATTTTTGAAAAATTGTATATATTTTATATATGTGTATGCACATACATATATATTCCCATACTGTGTAAATCTGGGGCAATCACATCAACAGAGTTCATTCACAGTGACTAGAACATCATCCTTTCTTTTTCCTTTTCATGGGCAGTCTCCTCCATGTAACCTCTCTTGACTTGTTCTCCTTCCAATCCCTGGCAACTGAATAGCTTTTCTTACACATACAAACATACACTCGTTTGATCCTCATAACAACCTTGGAAGGTAGGTGCTGTTATTCTCCCGTTTTTACAAACTAGGAGTCAGAGGCTTGAGTTAAGATAAATAACTTGCCAAGGATCACCCAACTCACAAGTGCCTGAGAAAGAACTCACACTCAGGACTTTCTAATCCCAAGCGCTATAGTCTATCCACTATATTAACTAAAAACAATTTTTTTAAGCAATTGGGGTTAAGTAACTTGCTCAAGGTTACACAGTCAGTTATTTTTGTGTGGATGGTAAGTATCTGAGGCCAGAACTGGGTCCTCCCGATTCCCGGGCTTGGCGCTCTTACTCACTGCACCACCTAGCCTCCCCAACTAGAAACATTTATAGAGAGTAGACACATTCTGCACGTTGATGTCTTTGTTGACTCTAGACCAATTAAATCATCTTTCAGTCTAGAAAAGTGAAGTTCAGAAAAGGAAATACCCTATCCAGGGTCACAAAGAGAACCAAGGGTCCCTAAGTCTTGGTGTAATTCTCTTTCATTAGTTGCCTCATTTTCTCCCCTAACATTTGCTGAACAACTAGAACGAACCCACCAAACTTCAATAAAACATATCCTAACTGAGGATGGAAAGCAGGTTCCCAAATGAAAACTATTTATCAAAAGGCATCTGGGAGAGCTAAGTTATGAACAGAAATATGGGGAAACTATCATCTAACCAATACATTCAAAAAAACCCCAAAACAAATAAACAGCATTTTAAACAATTTTCAGCTTCTTGTCAATAGGCTTCAGAATGACAAGTGATAGAGAGAGTATTGGACTTCAGTCATCTCTAGACTGTGGGGTCAGAGTTATGGCTCTGTAAAGATATTTTTCCTCATCCCATAGACGAACTTCACAATGTACCTGTCAAAGGGGAGCTCACAGGTATCTGGTATACCTCAAGTACTTCAAGTCAAGAAACCCTCTCCTCTCTATACCCTGATAAGCTTCCTCACACCACTTGAGGGATAGGGGGTGGAGGAGAGGCTAACAGGAGGGGGAAATCTTGCTTTTCTAGGATCTTGAAGAATATACAGGTTTAACTTGTTACCATAATTGTCTTCTTAGGGAATTGTTTTAGTCATGTAGAGCATAATACAGTTTTTATGGGGACAAGAAGGCTGTAATCTAATTTCGGAGGTATCCTTATCGCCTTACTGTGGGTTTGCTGCTTTTAATCGCAAGCCTTTTACTTGAATTTGCTCGGCAAAAATTCAATATGCTTTTTAGCTGACAGCTCAAGACACAGACTGGTCTTTTACACTAAATTTTCTCATGCCAACACTATGTTTTAAATCATGTTATCATTGCTTGCAACGGCCAATTAAGGAGTTATTTTTGTAGTCCATTATGGGCCCCGATTGCTGGGTGTAATTTCTTCAATCCAGTGAGAACTATCTCTTTGAACAATATACACTCTAAACTTAATTAGAATGGCAGACTGCTACTCTAACAAATTTCTGCAAAGGAATGGATTTCAAATCTTTGCGCATTTGATGCAAGGGAGAAAAAGAACCTCTCTCACTATCTTGTCACATGCCAAATGGTCAGCCTCCTCCAAAATCCAGCCTGATTTCCTGGAAGTTTACCATTCATGTTGAGTCCTTTTACTTTTTGAGGAGATGAAGTCTTAAAACTGTTCAACTTATAGCATATGACCAATTAGTGATGTCACATGTGGATTCCAGGTCATAGGTCAGATGAAAGAAACTGAACAATTTCTATGTTGAAAAGCTGTTAAAAATATTTCTATTCTATAAATTCTATAAATCAATCCTAGAATTGAATATATTGAAATATTAGAGATGGAAAGAACCTAACAGGATACACAGAGAAGACCCGAGGATGAATTCTCTCTTCCACATTCGTGAAAAATGATCAAGTCTCTACTTGTGAACTTCTCTAGTGACTAAAGTTTCGTTTTCTTGAGACAGATCATTCTATTATATTAACAAACAAACAAACAAAAACTGAAGAACAGCAGCCATAATTCTTAGGAAACCGTTCCTTATATTGATTGAAAAGCTACATCTAAAACTTCCACTTGTAGGTCCTAGCAGATATAATATTCTTACCTTTAGGCAACAATCTTATATTACCTAAGTCTATTCTCCTTGATTCAATTCAATACAAATTTATTTAAGCTGCTACTATGTCCAAGGCACTGTGACAGACTTTGAGAATCAAATAAAAAGGGGAGGGAAGGGGACTAGAAATGAAATTACTTGTTCTCAAGATACATGTGTTCACCAAGTCACATATCTCCAATTAATATCTTCAGCTGATATTAATAATGCATTATTTCCAATCCCTTCACTTCAGCATGGGAATATCTGTCCTAAAATGTAGTGCCCAGGACTGACCACCGTTCTGTGTATGTGTTCTGACAAATGTTGGGAAAAACATATTCCTCATTCTGGAAATTGAATTCTATTCACAACACATCGGGGGCCCTGCAAGAGCAACCACTAGAAGGGAAGCCCTTTTCCCCTTCCTGGCCTCTGTCACAATAATATAGGAACTTGAAGGAGTAGTAGCGCAGTACATTGGGCGACCCTTCCCCATCTTTCCAGTTAATGTCTTTTCCCTTCTCCCCATTTTGTCTTGATACCCCCTGCCCCAACTTCATGCTTCCCAGAATCCTCATTCATCTTTGAACTTTGAGCCTCCTATCCCCCTTTCAAAGGTGGTAGACTGGTTTCTGGCCCCACCCTCTCTACAGAGCAGACATAGTTACTCTCTCTGCTTAGATCAACAATGGGATCAAGGACCATCAGATCTTACCATCAGTACTGCCTTTCCACTGCTTCTCCACCCTACAAGTCCTGTAGCACTGACCTCTGGCTTGCTGGAACATCTTAGGTACATTTATATTTTGTCATCTACTCTACCACTGTATCTTTAGGACTTCTAGACCCTTCCGTCTACCCTGTAGCTAATCCACAGCATCGCAGATTTAGAACTGGTAAGGTCCATATAGGTCATTTAGTCTAGCCTCCTCATTTTATAGAGGAGGAAAGTGTGGTTCAGATCATGTGACTTGCCTAAGGTCACATTAGAGCTGGAATTCAAAACCAGGCCTCTTACTCCAAATCCATTACACTTTCCAGTATACCATGCCACTTCTCCAACACCTTATATATTTTTATTCCCAAATAATATATGATACTGATGAATTCAATGATCTTAGAGAAACATTGATAGACTTGCATGAAATAATGAAGAATGAAGTGAGCAAAGCCAGGGAAAGTTGCAAGAGAAATATTATATTAAGAACAACTTTGAGCAAATAAGTAATTTTGACTATAATAGATATCCAAATTAACTACAAAGGGCATATGAAGGAAGATGCTATCTCCATCATTGAAAACACATACTGTCTGCTTTCCTATTTGTATCCCTCCAGCAAAGGGGCAATAAGACATCGGTTTAAGTTCCAACACATAATGGCTCTCTAATCTTGGGCAAATCACTTGAATTCTCAGTGTTCTGGGCATATCTCTGAGACTATAAATTGCAAACAAGTATCAACTTACATTGGTGGAGGGAGTATTATTGCCATACCAATCGATGACCCAGGCTTCATCCCCAGCAGTCACCACAATGAATAACTGACATAAAGTAAGAGCTTAATAAATAAATGCGTTCTTATTCATTAGGTCATTCTTGATGTTCTGTCCCTTTCATATTCAAAGAATTGCAAAAATCACTAATTTCCAAGGTATATCAGCAGTCATGGCATCCGTCCCCTACCTGAAAACAAAGCTTCTTTACAACATCCCTGGCAAGGTGACCACTAGGGCCAGTTCTTTGAATTGGGCCACTCAGTGTAAGGAGGGAAGGGAAAGGGTAGACTTTATTCAAACCACATCTTTAGCAAAGGTGTTAAGGAAGTCTACACTTTATCTTTAAAGAAGCCCTTTGAGTTCTTGCTGCTTCATTACCCCCAGGGATATCTCTGTATCTTTCTCTTTTTTCCTGTTCTTGATCATTCTGGGGTTTGCAGTGCACAGATAAACAGCTACGGGAATCAATTCCCAAGGTGGCTAGCTGCCTCTTCCTTTTTTTTGCATGGGAAATCATCCTTAGAGTTTGTAAAACAGCTTACCCACTGTGTAGTTCAAAAAATTCACCTCTCTTTCAATATTTATTGCTCCTTTCCCGTCACGTAGTTCATCTCTTGAAAGGCATCTACATAAAAGTTCAGTAGCACGCACAATGAAAATCTTTTTGTGTTGTGGTTGTTGTGGTGGTCGTCATTTTTGTTGCTTTTCAAATTTCCGCTGGCAACAGGCACCTGGTTGTATAATGGATAGAATGCTGGACCTGGATTAAAAAGACATGAGTTCAAATCCAGCCTCAGACTCGTTGGATTATGACCCTAAGCAATTTATTTGACATCTTTCTGCCTCAGTTTTTTCATCTGATAAAAAGAGAAAAATAATAGCACTTAATTTCTAGAGTTTCAACACTATCCTCTTTCACAGAATCATAGAAGTCAGAATTGAAAAGGAGAGGTTATCTTTTCCAACACAGACATTTTATACTTTGCTAAACAGAGGCCCAAAGTAGAGATGACGTCACCAAGACACAAGCTCACAAAGGAAAGAAGGAAGGAAATAAGCATTTGTTAAGCACCTACTATATACCAGACACTGTGTTAAGGTTTTTTACAAACATTATTTCATTTGAACCTTAAAACAATCCTTAGAAGCTATAAGTTGTTATCCCCATGATTGTGGTGGTTCAGTAGTTTTCAGTTATGTCTGACTGTGACCTTACTGGGGTTTTCTTGGCAGAGATACTGCATGTTGATTTGCCATTCCCTCCTCCAGCTCATTTTACAGATGAGGAAACTGAGGCAAACAAGGTTAAGTGCCTTGCCCAGGGTCACACATCTAGTAAGTATCTGAGATCAGACTTGAACTCAGGAAGATGAGTCTTCTCACCTCTAGGTCCAGCACTTTATCCATTGTGCCACCTATCTACTCAATTTTACAGCTAGTGAAATAGAGGAAGGTGACTTGCCCAGCATCAAAAAAGCTATGTAGTATATGAACTGAATTTGAACTTAGATCTTTTTGTCTATACACCAAGCTCTCTATAAACTATTCTACCTAGCTCCACCATGATGTAAATTTCTGGAACTATGATTGTTAATTCACTTCCCTTTCCATTATACTACATTGCCTTTGGATCCCAACATAAACCCTCCTTCACCTTAGTAGAGTAGTTAATTTTTCACTAAAAAAGAAATTTCTCCTTTCTCAGTCTTATTTTACATAATTTTCCTTCATGGATTCTATTTTCCAGCCAAATTAGTCTAATAACTCTCCCATAAATTTAATATTTTACCACCCGACCCCTATGTCTTTATCCAACCACACCAATCCCCCATTCCTACAATCCATCCTTTCTTCTCTCAGAATCCCTGTCGCCATCATTCAGTTCAGGTACCACCTTCTCTTGTGAATTCCTGCTGTTAGTGTTCTTTGCACCTTCAGTTTCCTTTGTATATAATGATGTTTATACATGTTCTTTTCCCCTTGTGGAATTTAAGCTCCTGAAGATTTGTAGCCCTAGAGCCAAAGTACAGAACAGTGACTTGCCCATAGTAGATGTTTATTTAATTGTAGACTCAAAATTTTCCCCCTGCCAAGGGGGTGGTGTGTGAGGAAGAGTAATGAAGAAAATCATGGATTTTTATTGCAAAGAATGTTGAATTTGGAGGGAAAAGAACTGTAATCAACTCTTGTTATTGTTATTAATTTGCCACCATTGTTCATTGTAACAACAGACAGATTCACATAATATTCAATATGACAAACTGTAATGGTAAAGGAAATTGAAGATCTTCCCTGCCCCTTATGGGCCTCTCTCTTGGAGCCCAACAAGAGAAACGTGCTTAAGAAGGCTTGATTTTCAGGAAGGCCCACCTTTTTTTACATTGTAATTAAGCAGTGGGTCAGAAAGGTTGTGATGTTCTCTGATCCTGTATGTTCTCTGATCTTGGAGAAAGCTATATATATATATATATCACTGAGGTAAGGTTTTGCTTTGAGTCTCACTTTGGGAAGAATTGTGTGATTTGGCCAGATGAGACTCTGGGCAGCTGTTGAGCCCCCCGAGTTTGTAAACCCAGATATTGGTGCTTCTCTCTCTGGTAACTAACTTTGTATGTATGTAATGGTATTTTCTCTGTCTATATTTTTTGTCTGCTTGTAATTTCTGTTTATATTTTCTGAAGTTCAGGGTGTTGACTTTTTCCTCTGAACTAACTGAATCTTTTATATATATATATATATATATATATATATACACATATATGTGCATGTGTGTATATGTGCACACACACATATATTTCATTAAAGATTCTTGACCCCTCTAAAGTTGCTTTCCTTTTAGTAAATCAGATCAAAGAACCTGTGCTAGCAGTCATCCTGGGTATTCTAAGGTGCTTGCTGTTGCACAAACTCATAAACCATGTCCATCTTCGCCTATGACTAGGGATTGTTTCATTCTTATTGTTCACCACAATGCCTGGAACATAGTTGTCCCTTAATACATGCTTTTTGATTGATCAATCCTATAGTGTTATTAAGTTCCCAGTCAGGTTGTGTGTGTTCTAATTCATCCCAGTTTTAATTATGTCCTTTCTCTTTATTATGTGATTTGCCTTTGCCTACTATGTCTTGAATGTAGTTTTTCCTCACCATAAACTTATAGAATCCCCTTTTCTTTTAATATGCAACCCATGTTTCAACTTTTACATGAAAACTTTTCTGATCCCGACCAACTGCTGGCTATCCTCCCTCCAAAACACCCCTGTATTTTAAAACTTTGCCTTTTATTTACTTATTTTCTGCACATATATATATATATATATATATATATGTACATATATATGTATGTAGAGATAGGTATATATATATATGTACACACACACGGATCAACTATATACATATATACATGCACACACACATTTTATGTGTGTATGTATGTGTGTATATGCCCTATTAGAAGGTAAGCCCCTTGAGAGCAGGGTTTATTTCCCCTTTCCTTTCTCATTCTTTTCATCTTCTTGTACTAACTTAGACATTGTTCCCTCCTTCCTCATCTGTAAAAAGCTGACAATCATAGCAACTACTTCCCAGGATTGTTTTGAGAATAAATTAAATACTAATTGCAAAGTGCTTAGGATAGAACATAGGCATAGAATAGGCATCTGGCATAGAAAATATTATATAAGTATTAGTGACTGTTGATACTACAGCTTCCCTTATCAACAATGGCTGAAATTTTACTTAATTTAATCATGGCAGAAGTTGAGGAATACTTGCTCTCCCAAGCTACTTCTAGACTCTCTCTCTCTCTACTGCCATAAAGCAATATTCTCCCCTCCAGTGAGTTTCATTCCTGCCATAATTGTCACCCGATTAAGATTCTGGAAGCTGGTATCTACCAACCCTCAATACTCTGTTCCCTTACTTAATGAGTTCAATTCCTAGATCAAAGTTTGTCTCTTCTCTCCAGATCATACCTTCACCTTAAGGGACTTGAACCTTCATAGCAAAACTCTCAATACTTTACTTCTGAGATGCTCATTTTGCCTATTTCTCATGACATTTTTCCAGTCTACCTCCATGAACTCCAAGGGCTCCCTATTACCAACAGAACAAATAGAAAATCTCATTTTGTTTTTTATAATTCTATTAAGTCTGGTTCTTTTCTACCTTTCCAGACTTCTCATACATATGTCCCTTTAATGTGCTCTAAATTTCAAAAGTATCGGTCTTTTTCCTGTTCCTTACACACAGCACTCCATCTCCCAATAGCATCTTCCCTGGCTGTTGCCAATGCTTGGAACTTTCTCCCTATTCTTTACTTCTGTCTTCATCAGATTCCTTCAATTTTCAACTCAAACACTTTCATCATCACCCCATCTGCAAAAAGCCTTTCCCATTCTATCTCAATACTGATTTTTTTTCCATCTGCAATTACCTCCAATTTACCCTGCATATAACTGGAATGTACATAGTTATTTAGATATCATGTTTCCCTTTTGAAAGTGAGTTCCTTGAAGGAAGCAACAATCTTATAGTGTCTTCGTATCACCAGCATTTAGCAACATGCTTGACACATAAATGTTTACTGACTTGACTTTGCCTCTATCTCAAGCAGCTAATGAAATCCATAGAAGACAGTAGCAATTTAATAAATGCTGTTGATTGATTGATTTACAAGTTGAATGCCAATTTCTATACTCCACTTCCCCTAAGGAATATCATAGATTTATTATCCAGTCCATTTCCAATGTTGTCAGTCATGCAAAAGGTTCCAGGTTTATTCATGTGCCCTACTCACTTCTCTTGAATTTATAATAAGGAAGTTCAGAAAAATTCCATTTATATAAACTGGGCCAAACTGAATTTTACTGGCTCATTCTGGGTCCCCCATGTTGATATGGTTGCAGGCAGGAGGAACACCAGAGCCTGAACATAATCAATACCCCTGCCACATGCACTGTCATTAAAAGCCAGACTTTGTTGTCATTAATTGAGCACTTTTGTTTCATGGTCCCAATACTTTCTTATGCATCTTACTTATAATTGAATACACACTATTCTCTTTCCCTCTTTTCTATACGTATACTCACTTTTCCTGTTCCACAATTACTAGTAGTTATTTTCCCTTAGGAGCAATTCAATCTGTTGAATCTTTATCCACACCTGTTTGTATCCTGGTGCCTCTAAAATCAACATTGACAATGCATTTACCAACTTCTTAGGCAGAGCTTAGGGAAATCTGGAAGCCTTAAGTCTACATATGCCTTTGTAATCTGTGATTTTTTTTCCGTTCCGTGCATTCTTTTTTTTTTTTTTTTTGCTTTTTGGAGGGCAATTGGGGTTAAGTAACTTGCCCAAGGTCACATGGCTAGGTTTTTGTTTGTGTGTGCATTAAGTGTCTGAGGTCAGATCCGAACTCAGGTCCTTCTGACTCCAGGGGCGACGCTCTACTCAGTGTGCCACCTAGCCGCCCCCATTCCATGCATTCTTACATAGATACAACAGTGTGATTCAAAGCCCTGCCATATCTATATATGAGTGGGGTAGCAAAGTGGCAAAGACCAGAAAGAGAGACTGAATTCTGCTTTTATTCTGCCCCCTCACATATCTGGGAACACAGAAGAGCTTCCATGGCCTTCTGGACTAGAATTCATCAACATCACTGACACTTACGCTGTATTTTATTTTATTTTATGTATTTTATCATTTTATTTTGTATTCAACCTAGGAGTAGATGAAAAGAGTAAAAGTTTTGAGACATGTTCTCTCAGTGAATAGTCTCCTCCCTCCATGATTATTTTAGCATTGTGTATTAGTATTAGTAGTGCCTCCTCTGAAGGACTTGGGCAATGTGTTAGTTACACAAACAAATGATGCCAGATAGTCTCATGAAGATTACTTTTGCACCCTGATCTTTTAGGAAATCCTCACCTCACTTTATAAGATGCCCCAAGGACAGACTATTGGTCAAAGTTGTGAGCGTGTGGTTGAAACTGATATAGTTTGATATAGATTTGATTTAGAAAACTAGAATTTTAATCCCAATGCTGTTTGATAATCATTTGACAAATACCCATTACCTAGTTAATAGTTTAGTCTTCAGATATTAAAATTGGATGGTTTATGGGATGTTCAACATTAAGTAGAGTGTTGTTGTCTTTCCTTCTTCCTCAAAGAGGACCATGATATCAGGAAATCGATGCTATGACCTGCAAGTTGATTGGATTTAAGTGAGGGAGAACTGTGCAGTCACCAACTTCACTTTCTCCTCCAGAACCATCTAGGTCTAATGGGCAGCTATAGATCAGGACACCTGGAGATAACCCCCAAGTAGAGTGAGACTGTGCATGGAAATCTCAAGCCCAAGACTTAGAAAACTTAGTCCAAAGAAAAGTTTAAGGGACTTGAGTTAAACTAAATGGGAAAATATCTCCACCTTGGTCTTGACTTTGTCACTATGGACTTACAATTTTCTTTAGGGGAGATGAGGGTCTTTGTAGCTTAACCAAGGTTCTAAAGAGGAAAAAAAAGAGGAGAAAATAAGGAAATGTTTTTGTTGATGGCCCACATCAAGCATTACAGCAATCCTGAAATCTCTATAAACAAGGGAAAATACTTGAGGCTTCTAGATAAAAGAGCATGGCAGTACTCTTGGGGGAGAGATAGACAAGAATTCCAGCTGAACCAAAACATGGAAACAGCAGAGTAACATCTAGTAATGACTAAATATTGAGCTGAGCCATGGCCAGAAGCCTAGAATATAGTGGAGGCCCTGTGTCCAGTTAAGCAGCAATTAGTCAAACAGCAAACAACATATGACCAAGATGCAGTGAACGGTAGAAGAGCATCCTTACAAACAGGGTGAGACAGGACTGTGATAGCAGTAACGCTTCTCCCTTCTTCCACTCCAGAGTCCTTACCCAATGAGGTGTGAATTGTCCTTCAATATCTGTGTCCTGCAAATATATATTTCTCATGTGTCTCCTTCTCTGTCCACGTGTTTCTAATGTATGTCCAGTATCCACACTGCTACTGTATGTATTTTGGGGACAGCATACACTAGGTGTAAACATTAGATTTATTCTCCAATCAAAAAATGTCACTATTGTTATTTTCCAACTTTTCTGGTTTCCAAATTTTTCTATATTTCTATTTTCTTCTTTTATTTCTACATTTTTCCCTTTCTCAACTGATTTTTTGTTGTGGCATGCAATCAGTGCAGTTATAACCTATAGGAACTTTATAAAACATGATTTGCTTGATGAATTTGAATAACTATGTATTTAGTGATGTGTTTAGTCTCTAGGCTTATGAATCATGGGAGGTCTAGCCCTCATGAAAGACCTACTTTTGTGCATGCCTAAGAAGTATGTCACATAAACTTTGCCTGGTGTTTGTGTGTCACTCAGGAGGCAATTAAGAGCTATGCTTAATGGGCAACTGTGAGAATCTCCCCAGTTCTCCAGAGAAATATCAAGTCATTAGGATATGAACCAATGTGCCTTAGAGCACCCTAGGTTGATTTTCTGGTAGAACAAATGTTTAACTGAGAGGAGAATATAAATGGAGACAGAGGAGATGCTGATTACTTTGATGAATTCTTCAAGAAACCTTATGAGATTATAGGCATTAGACTTTTGTCTAGATGCAGTAGTTCTTAACTGAGATCTGTGTTTCTTTTTAATATATTTGCAAAACTATATTTTAATATAATTAGTTTCCTTTGTAACATCACATGTTTTATCTTATGCATTTAAAAACATTATTCCAAGGTGTCTATAGTATTCTCTAGACTGCTGAAGGTGTCTATGATGCACAGAGATTTAAAAACCCTTGATATGGTGACATCTGATGGTTCCTATACTGTTTTCTTCTGTGACTTTCCAGACTGGAATTCAGCAGCATCACTGACAAGCTTTATTTTGATTTTTTTCTTCTGTATAGCAAATAGAGGAAATGGCAAATGTTATTTCAGTGGAAAGTCTCCTATTATTTGATGCATTCTGTATTGGCATTGCCTCCTCTAAAGGACCTTGGGCAATATGTTACTTATAAAACAAGGTGATTCCAGGGAGCATCACGAAATGAACATTTTTTACCTGATCTTCCAGGAAAACATCAACCTACTTCATAAGTTTCCTCAAGGACAAACTATTTGTCAGGGTTGTGAGCATGTGTTGAAACTGATATAGGCTACATCTGTATACTTGGATCTATTCTTCTTTGGTCATGGGGTAATCCTGCTGAAACTTGTGACCAACACACTGTAGCAGCAAGCACCCCAGCATCCCCAGAGTGGCTGCCAACACAGGTTCTTAGATCTGCTTTTGTAAAGGAAAGCACCTCAAAATCAATTAACAAGCTCACTTTAATCAATCAAACATATATTACCTAGTTCAGGGGGAAAAGGTCAGCACCCCGAACTTCAGAGTATACAGAGAGGCTTCCAAACTGCCCAACCATTATCAAAATCACAGTTACTAGAGAGAGACGCATCAACATCTGGCTTTTCAAAGCCAGCGGGCTCTCAGTGGCTGCCCAGAGTCTCATCTGGTCAAATCACACAACACTTCTCAAAGTGAGCCCCAAAGCAAAGCCTCCCATAAGGGTTTATATAGCCTTCTCCTGGCTCAGAGAATGTAACCACCCTCTTGACCCACTGTCCAATCACACAGCATCAAGGTGTGGTCATTCCTGAAAACCAAGCCTCCTACCACAGGTTCCATGTGACCACATTCAGCCTATTAAGGGGCAGAGTATATTTTCAAATTAAAGAAGGTTCTCAGAGTCACTTAAGCCAATCAAAGGGCCTAGGGGCAGGGAAGATCTTCAAACCTGCATTTCCATTACACACACATAAACAAATACCACTTCCTTCTTATTAATATGAACCATAGGATGCAGGTTCAAGGGTCATGGATTTAAAACTAGAAGTGATATTAGAGGTAATCCAATCCAATCTCTATTTTATAGTTAACAAAACTAAGTCCCAATGAGGTTAGGTGTCTTGTTCAGAGTCATACACTCAGAGGGGAACTTATATCCTAAATGTAGTACAGTGTATATCATACCTCATTATTTTTCATATATTTGGGTATCATGCTTACATATGATTTTAGTGAAGACATATATGTATGTATGTGTGTGCATATTCAGGTTATGTTTTATATGCATGTATCAAAATAACATGTGTATATGTAGGCATACAGTCTCAGATATGTATGTATGTTTATATGTGAATAGAATTCTGATAAATGCATTTTAACATAATGGAGAGAATACTAGATTAAGAGTTAGGAGATCTTTCTTTCTAATTTTGTTAGTCATATCTTGGAAAAGTCATCTAATCTCTCCAGGTCTCAGTTTCCTCATAGGTTACAATAGTGGGTAGAATTTGATTATCTTAAAGATTTCTCCCAGGTAGAATTTTGTTATTCTCTGAATATTTTTTTTCTGCCAAGCATGCCTGTTTACTTCTACATTTCTCTTTGTCAGGGATTAAGTAAGTACAGCATAAATTTCAAGCCTGGCATATTTAAAAAAGACTTTCCTTTCTGATGAAGAGAAAGATGACTTCTGTGTGCCTATATTACATATGTGGGGTGGAATGGAGTGGAAGGGGGGAATTGGCAGGAAAAGTTGGAAAAGAAGTGGTCTTTTTGTTTGTTTTTGTTTTTGTTTCTGGCTCTTTAAAGGAGACCCCATGTGGGCAGGTGCCATCATATTTACATAGCCATTGTTTCCCAAGGTTGGTTTGTTCCTCTCCCACCCCCTGCCATTTTTTAGGAGTCTCTCAAAAGATAGACTTTAAACTAGAAACAAGAAGGTTTATGTTCTCCCAACATCTCAATGTAACTCTGCATGTCACAGAGCACAGAACAATTATCATTGTTAATCATTCCATCAATGAGCAGAGGCTAATGCAAATTTACCAGCCTTGATATAAGGTAATATAAATGTACCTCTTCAAAATCAATATATAAAAAACAAAACAAAACACTACCTCCACCAACAATAAGAAGCAGTTTTTCTGGCCTTCCTTATCCTTTCTCTATTCTAGTAATTAAACTTATTGATGATATTACAAATCCCCACTTTAGTAAAGGCTAATAATCCTACTGAATTCCTGAAAATATTGGCTTCAAATACTAACTTTCCCATGTACGAGGCATATGGTCCACAAAAGTCTTAAATTCCTTCAACTTGATTTTCCCATCTGAAAAATCAAGATTAAAAAAAAAATTCTAAGAGGATAGACTGTGATAATGAAGAGAAAGTGTTTTCTAAACTATAATAGGCTGTATCTTGATAGAATATCCAGTGGTAGCTTATGAAGAACAAAGAAACTCTCTGCAATTCTGTATGCTCTGCAACTGGATTCAGATTTTCATCATCAGTCTCAGCTTAAGAAAAATGGTGGCATTTTGTTTCTTTTTCTCGTGAAATCTTTCTTGGACTATATTTAGTATCATGTTTTCTTTTGGGCTCTAATCTTTGATTACTTTGGATGCTTAATCTTCTTGCTTTATGCTTTTCTAAAACAAAAGTGATTAAGCTACTTATCCAAATATAACTGAATCTAGTCATATCAACTTAAGCGTATTTATTCTGTTTGCTTTCCTTAGTTTATGTTGCTTTGCTAATTTCTCATCTTGTAAAAAAAATTCACTTAAGTTATAAAGTAAATCAAAGTAAACCACATTGGATTATCACAATCATTATGGCATCCTGAATCTGGATAACAACCAAATTTTAATATACTGATTTAAAAATGAGTCACATTTGAATCTGAAAGGGACCTAGGGTGGTAGAATTTTGGAATATAGGCTCAAAGAATGTTATAGTGGGAAGGGACCTTAGAACATAAAATGCTAGCATGATTATTAAATCAATCACGTTCTATTTATTTTGTAAATGAAGGAATTGACCATATGCACAAAAATATAATTTTTTTGGAATCAATAATGAAGAATTTGCTTTCCTCATAAACCTGAAGAATTAAAAAAAAACCTACAGATATCTATATTATTTTCTATATCTTTATACTATGAAACTATGTAATATTTAATAATTAATGATATAAATTAATAGGAAAGCCTATTTGGGTGTTTTATTATCAGAGTGTTTAAAAGTCAACCAACCAACAATAAATCCTAACTTTCAAATTAGTATGGTAATAAGTGTGAGAACATTATTTCATTTTGTAGCAAAAAAAAATTTTCTTTCATGTGAAAAATAGATCCATGAAAGAATTTTAGTGCTCTGTGAACTCAGATCATCATGTTGGTTAGTTCTCATAACTGTAATTTTATGTAGAATTCAGATTTTCAAAGGAGACTGTCCACCTTCTACTTACAAGATAGGCCTTGACTAAATCAAAGAAAAACTGGATTCAAGGAATTAAAAACAATTAATTTAAGTCCAGGTTCTTTTCTCCAAGGTGTTTTTTATTGGTTCATTTCATTCTGAATGGAGCTTTCAGATAATCTCCAATGTGATGGGGCAGTCTCAGAACAATTAGATTTGAGATATGCAGCCTCAGCTGTTATCTGGATCATCAAGTCAGCAAAGACTGGCCCTTCTGCCAAATTGACCAAAATTACTCTTTATCTTGGAGTATGTATCAAATTCAGTCACAATACACACATTGTTACTGGGAAAGAGACATAGACGTGCCTCAATTTTTCCCATCATCCCTCTTCCCCAACACATGCACCTTATATCTCCCAAATCTCTATCCTATGTCATTGATGAAGCATAACGCTCAGCAAAGGCCTACATAAAGCAAGTGATCTTGGGAAATTTATATATCCACATAGCTGTGGCTATGCCATTCTATAAGGCCCAAAAGCTTATGGCATGTTTGTAAGAGGGAAGAACTTCAGTTCTCCAAATACAGGACAGTTATATTTAATAGCAAAGGGGTTATTACTAGTCTTATATCTACCAGCAATTGTAAATAACCTGACTTCCTTAAAAATTTGTCCCACAGGGGCGGAGCCAAGATGGCGGAGTAGAAACAGCTCGTCCAAGCCTCTCTGCCCCCAGATTCTCCACAAACTATGTAAAAAAGGACTCTGAAAATCTTCTGGAGCCCCAGCACCCACAGAACGACACAGAGAAGCTAACCTCCCGCTGAGGACAGCCCAGCACCCTGCAGGAAGGACCAGCGCAGTGGTCTGGGAGCCGGCAGCGCGCAGAGCTCAGGAGCGGAGCCGAGCCCAGGTCCACGTGAGCCGAGGTTTTAGCCCCAGGGCGGCAGGGCCAGCAGCCGGCTGGAGGAACCCCAGAACACCAGGAACTGTGGAGATTCCAGAATTATCAACATAGACTTGCCTAGGACAAAGTAAGAGGTTAGTGTCCTATGGACTTTGGGACCTGTATTTGGGGAATGCGTCAGCTCCCTCCCCTGGGGGCTAGAAGCCGCTGAGGAGACACGCCATTTTGTAGTTTTCAGAGGCATTTCCGGCTCCCAGCCTACAAATCGTGGGGAGATCCAGCGATCAGTCTTGGGGGGTAATCGCTCTTGCTTTAACCTCCCTGGATCTGGATTGTGATCTAGGGTGGAAGTTGTGGGTGGGTTTATAGCTTGCCAGAAACGGAAGTTGCCCCCCACACGTTCGGGACGAAAATTCCTCTATCTGGCCTTAAAGCCATAGTGTGGCAACAAGCCCAAAAGCCAAGCAATTAAGTGGCAACATGCCAAGGCAAAGGAAACAGAAAAATGCAACCCTAGACTCCTATTTTGGGGGCATAGAGCGGAAAAAGGACTGTGAGGTCAGAAGTCCTGCTCCAAAACCCCAGGGGAAAACATGAGCGGGTTGCAGGCCATAGAGGACCTTAAGAAGGACTTTAAAAATCAAATAAGAGAAGTGGAGGAAAAATTAGAAAGAGAAATGAGAAGGATGCAGGAAAAGTATGAAATGAGGGTCAACAGCCTGACTGAGGAAAAACAACACCTTAAAAAATAGACTAGCTCAAATGGCAAAGGAGGCCCAAAAGGGCAATGAGGAGAAGAATGCCTTAAAAAGTCGAATTTGCCAGATGGAAAAAGAATCTCAAAAGTTCACTGAGGAGATTCATTCCTTCAGAGTTAGACTGGAGCAAATGGAAGCTAATGACTTTATGAGAAATCAAGATGCTGTTAAGCAGATCCAAACAAATGAAAGATTAGAAGGCAATGTGAAATATCTCATGGGAAAAACCACTGACCTGGAGAATAGATCCAGGAGAGACAATTTAAAAATTATTGGACTACCTGAAAGCCATGATCAAGGAAAGAACCTAGAAATCACCCTTCAAGAAATTCTCAAGGAAAACTGCCCTGATGTTTTAGATCCAGAGGGCAAAATAGAGGTTGAAAGAATCCACCGATCACCTCCTGAAAAAGATCCCAAAAAGAAAACTCCCAGAAATATTATAGCCAGGATCCAGAATCCCCAGATCAAGGAGAAAATACTACAAGCAGCCAGGAAGAAACAATTTCAATATTGTGGAAACACAATCAGAATAGCCCAGACCTGGCAGCTTCTACACTGAGGGATCGAAGGGCATGGAATATGATATTCCAGAGGGCAAAAGAACTGGGAATGAACCCAAGGGTCACCTACCCAGCAAAACTGAGTATTTTGTTTCAGGGGAAAATATGGTCATTCAGTGGAATAGAGGACTTTCAAGCATTCTTGAGGAAAAAACCAGAGTTGAATAGAAAATTTGACATCCAGACGCAAGAAGCAAGAGATGCCTGAGAAGGTAATCAGGGAAAAAGAAATCAAAAGGAACTTATCAAAGTTGAACTATTTACATTCCTATATGGAAAAGCAATAACTGTGACTGATGATATCTTTCTCACTATGAAAAATAATGGAAGAAGGGGGTGTGGTCATATGAATACATATGTGAATGTGTGTGTATATGGTTACAGTTATATATGGATAGAGGGCATAGGTTGATTTTGTTGGGAAGGGAGAGTACTCAAGGGATGAAATTATGAGGTGAGAGAGGAAAGTGGCAAGAGGAGATGGGGAGAGACATGGTAGGGTAAACTATCTCATGTAGGGGAAGTGGGTGCAAAGGAGGGGGAGAATAAGGAAGGCTAAAAAGGCAAAACCACATTCACATTGAATTTGGTTCAGGGAGAAAATGACATACATACTAAATGGGATATCTCAACCTGCAGCAGGATAGGGGGAAGGGGGATGAGAGGAGGGATGATGGATGGGAGGGCATCCTTGGGGTGAGGGGAGGTTGGAAGTACCCACTATAGAAGAGGGACAGGATCATGTAGGGAATGGACCAGGTGGGGGGTGGGATGAGTGGGAGGGAATTATAAGCAGCCTTGCACAATATATCTACTATGATAATGTTTTGCATAGCTAGACATGTACAACATATCCTGGATTACTTATATCCCAAGAAGGAATGGGTGACAAGGGAGGAAGGAAATGGATCTGAAATTCAAGGTCGTAACATTAAATGTTTCAAATATATATATAAATACTATTATTAATACTCTTTTGCCTATAATTGGGAGAGAAGATGTACAGGCATTGGGACACAAAGATTCATCTTTCTCTAATGGAAAAGTCGATGGGGGTATGGGAGAAGGTATGGGAGAGAGCAGATTGGAGGAAGCGATATCTTGTGGGACTGCTATTCTGGGAGGCTGGGTAGGGGAATAATGGGGGGAAAATGATTGTAACTCAAAATCTGGTGGAAATGAATGATGTAAAACAGAAGTTAATAAAGTATTTGTTTTAAAAAAAAAATTATATTAAAAGTAAAAAAAAAAAAAAAAAAAAAAAAAAATTTGTCCCACAGCACTTCTACCAAAAAGTAGAATTGTGGCAAAATTATTAACTTTGTAGATTGATTTCCTCCTGTTACTTGGTTTAATTACCCAGTTAGTATGCTAATAATTTGTAGATGTTTATGCCCATTTTTTTTAATACTTTCATCTAACAAACATGTATGTTTGAAGTGTTTATTCACTTTTCTTCCTACAAAATGGAATGATTCCTGGTAGGGAACTTCAGCTTCTTTAACTTCAAGTTTCTTTCAACTCCTTATCACTATTGAGTGGTGATATATACTAAATATTTATAGAAGTGAAATGAATTTATCACATTCATTTGTCACAATTGGGTGCCATTAGTAACTATAAGTAAAAGGAACTGAAGTAATTAAATTCACTCTGAAATGGGCCAAAGGATGAAATTATTTGCTGTTTTGTTTGTTTAGGGTTAAGAATAGGATTCCCCAACCCCCTTTTGCTTCTTAATATTCCACATTTTTTCTAATATTTTGAAATAATCCCATGTAATTAGCAGAGGATGACCAAGTGATGATGATGGTAGTGATGATATTAATAGCTTTCTTTTACATAATATCTTCCAATATTGCAGGTGTTATCCCTATTTACATATAAAGACACATGCTTAAAAGTAAAGTGATTTTCCCAATATCACACAGCTAGAAAGTCTGTAAAATGGGATTCAAAGCGCATTTTCTAGTGTTATACTCTTTCAACAACCTCACTGAAGTGCCATATTCTTAGTATGTTAAAGTCAGACATTTTCAAACCCTCCTGGTACTAATTAAAATTCCATGTCAAAAAGGTTAATACCCGTTAGAGGAACTCATTCCATGAAGTAAGGAGAAAGGTTGGAATGGAAAGCGCCTGATGTAAATGTTCAAAGGGAGAAGACCTTCTTGATCTGACAATTAATTATGAGTACCAGCACCACAATGACAATGGTTTATAGATTAACTGTCAGATTTATTGCTAAGCCAATTTAACTACCATTGAATTAGTTTATAAGACTGGGCAAAATAATAATTAGTAAATTAAAATTATTCTGTATCATTTAATAATTGATTATCATATAGTTGATCCCATTCCCCATTTTGTCAATTTATCTTTGGAGTTAATCTCAAGAATGCAGTTCAGTTCAAAGGTATGGTTAAAGGGAATTGTTGATATTTTTTTTGTTGTTAGAGACATCTGGGACATCTGCTTGTTGTAAGTCCCAACCAGCTAAACCTGGTGTCACGCCACACCCCCTTCCCTCCAAAAAAGACAAGTCAGCTATCCTTTTGTGACTAGGAGAAACGTGATCTTCCAAAAAGGAACAGAAACCTGAAGGTTCTAGTCCCCTAACAAAATTATAAGGCAGATGAGTCCCAGTCACATTATTGATTGTCAGGGAGGGGCATGATTAGTCACACCTGAATGTCAAACAACTTTTCCTAATATAGACAATTGTAATGTACCAAAACCCCAACCCCCTCCATTCTTGTGTATCAATAAAGAGTGTCTTTCCTCCTTCTCACTGCAGTTGCTGAGGTGACCAGTCTGATCTACTTTGTTAACAGATATATGTGCCACTATTAATAAATTGGTCTTGCTCAGAGTGTGCATTTCAGTTTGCTCTTATTGCATTTACTTGCCACAATAATGAAATTCATTTAAAAGGAAAAAACAAAGGCTACTATTTAGAATACCAAGAGGAATCATTAGATTAAAAATGAATTAAATGCAATACTGCATCTAAAATTCAAATTATATGGTAAAGTTCTAAGCATCAAAACTTTTGGTACTAGTTTTTTTATAAATGTGGGTGTATACACACATGTATATGTGATTATGCATATATTATGCATACAGTATATATATATATATATATATGTATGCTTACATCTGTGTGTACCTGTATTCAGTTCAAGTCAATTTGATAAATATTTTTCAAGCACCTACTATGTGCCAGGCAATGTACTGAATGCTGGGGATACAATTAATAAAAAGACAGTCCCTGCCCTCAAGGAGTTTACAATTTAATTGAGATGAAATGCAAACAAATATGCATGAAGAAAGCTATATAAAGGATACATAGGAAATAATTAATAGAGAGAAGAAACTAGAATTAAGAGAGGTTGCAGGGGGCCTCCAGTAAAACATAGGACTTTACTTGAAACTTAAAGGAAACCATAGAAGTCAGGTTGAGCAAAGATGGGAGAGCATCCTAGACATTAGGGACAACCAAAGAAGATGCTTAGATCTTGAGAGATGGAGCGTCTTATTTGTGGAACAGTCAGGAGACCAGTGTTACTATATCAAAGATTTTTTGTCAGGGAGAGTTTGTAAGAGGACTGGGACCATAGGAGAGGACTATGTTAGGAGTAACTTTGAATGCCAAATAGAACATTTATATTTGATCCATAAGGTGATAGGGAGTCACTGGCGCTCGATAGGTAAGACAGGTGTCATAATTGAACATGCTCTTTAGGAAAACACCTTTAATAGTTGAATGGAAGATGGAATAGAGTGAGGAGAGAATTGTGTTGGCAGGCCCACCAGCAACTATGGCAATAGTCCAGGTGTGGAGTGGTGACGGCCCATACTAGAGAGGTAGTAGTGTCAGAGGAGAGAAGGTGGACTATTTGAGAGATGTTGAAAAGGTGTACTCAACAGACCTTGGAAATAGCTTGGATATGTGGGTGATGAGTGGGGGAGATAGTGAAGACAGACATAAATATTCCTTAAAGAAGAATTACTAAGAAGTAATAATCACATGAAGTGCTCCAAATTGAAAGTCATTATTAATGTGAATCAAAACAATTCTGAGAGTTTAATCCCTGCCCAGGAACTGGAAAAATGACAAAAGAGAAAATTGCCAATTAAAAGGGAGGCAAGAAAATAAACATGCTAATATACTGTTGGTATATATGTAGATCAGTCTAACCATTCTGCAATTGATATTAGTCTGAATATGCCAAGGAGTCATTGCCGAGTTATTTTGGTTATTTGGCATTGTCCTAAGAAAATGACTACAAGGTCAAGATATTTGACCCAGAAATTCTATTGGTGGTCCCACAGTATAAGGAGATCCATGATAAAAAAAAAAGTACTACTCCATATTCTCCAAACTATCTGTGATAGTGAAGAACTGAAAGCAAAACCGATATTCATAAATTATGGAATGATTTCACGAACTGAAGTGTATCAGTGTAGTGGAATATGATTTAAGAAATGACAAATTGTGACTTTAAGAAATGACAAATATGGAAAATTCAGAAAATCACAAGAACAATATCAAGTGATACAGAATGGGAGAGGCAAACACAGGAAAACACTATAGAAAATGACTGTGCCAATGTAATTGGGAAGAAAAAAAAATCAATCTGAAAACTGAGTGATCAGGACTGAGAGTTGCCAAGGAATCAAAGTTAGTAAAAATAACTATTCATGCAAAAGGTAACTCTCACCCACTTTTATTATTACTACAAATAGATACAGTTATATGGCCATTCAAACTTACATGCAACTGAGTATAACTTCTTAATACCTACTTATTCATGGAGGTATTCCTTTAGGAATGGCTAAAAGTCAAAGCAAAAACAGCCTATAAGGAACTAATGTTCTTTCAAGATTGGAGATACCTTAATCTTAAACCAGCTACTTTTTCTTCTTTTTAATCACTCACAAATGGTGAATGCCACATCATACAACCAACCACCCCAACATTGAAAGAAGTATGATTCTACATGTGTTATGGAATTATACCTTCCCTTCCCTTCTACCACCATAATTAAATTTTTATTTTCCTCCCACTTGTGTGTGTACACAATTCTGACTTAGTAGCTATAAGAGAAACTAACCATGAGGTATCCCACTGTGTAATTATAATGATCAACATTGGCCTAGGAGGAGATTTGAGAAAATATACTGCCTTCCCTTCACTGGAGGGGTGCAGTACTGTGAATGGCAAATGTTGCATATTCCCTTCAGGTGCAGTTGGTGTTTTTTATGGTTTCGCTGAAGTATTTTTCTTTACCCCCCTTTTTTTTCCATTTTGGTTGGGAGGAAAGGCTTGCTAAGCGAGGCAGTGATGGTTATAAGCATATATTTGGAGATAAATGTTATGTAAAAACAAAAGGTATCAATCATTTAAAAATAATGATAATCTCTTCTGGGAATTCCAAAATTATCTTTTTCAGTAGTTACTATAACTCCACTATTGTGTGAAGTGAGGATGGATCTAAATGGAAATGAAAATGGGGTATTGCTGATAAGAATAATTTTAACAATGGTAATATAATAGTTCCCATTTATGCATTGCATTACAGTTTATAAAATGCTCTTCTTGCAGAAGCCCTGAGATGTAGATAATTTAAATGTTTTTTTTTTCCTCCTTTACAGATGAGGAAAAAAAAATCTCACATAGGACTATGGTGATGATGGTGGCATCAACCTTGAAGCCATAGGATTTTAAAGCTGGGTGTCAAAGGGAGGGTTTAGAAATCATCTATTCCAGATACCTCATTTCATACATGAGAAAACTATTGTGCAAAAAAGTCAAAAGACTTCAGTAATTTCTTCAAGGTCATTCAGATAATAAGTGACAGAGCCTGAATTAAAACTTAGAGCCTCTGGTTTTACTTCTAATACTCTTTCCATAGTGAGCTAATTCACTGGCTTCCCTTCAAGTACCAGGTAAAATCCCATCTTTTACAAGAAAGATTTCCTCATCTCCTTAACACTAGGGCCTTCCCTTGATTTATTGTTCTCATTTTTCCTGTATTTTATTCCATTTATACATAGTTGTTTTCATTTTGTTGTCAATATTAAACCATTGAAAGTCCCTTAAGAGCTTTGTCTTTAAATCGCTTCACTTGTGTCTGACTCTCTGTGACCCCAGTTGGAGTTTTCATGGTAGAGATACTGGAATCGTTTTCCATTTCCTTCTCTAGTTCATTTTACAGATGAGGAAACTGAGGCAATTAGGGTTAAGCGAATTGCTCAGGTCACATGGCTAGTGTGTGTCTGAGGCCCGATTTAAACTCAGGTCTCCCTGACTCTAGGACATGTACTCTATCCACTTTGCCACCTAGCTGCCCATCCTTAATAGAGGGGACTGACTTTTGTCTTTCTTTATACCACTTGTGCTGAACACAATGCCTGACATATAGTAAGCACATATAAATGCTTATCAAGGGACTGACAGCTACAGTTTCTCAGTGATAACCATTTCATTGTAAATCATTCATCAACTATGAGTTGTGATGTGCAGGGTTACTCAAGACAGAAGGATACTAGTAGAAAGTTCAGACAATAGCACTATAATACTGTCCATGGGGTTTTCTTTTTTTTTTTTTTGAGTGATCCAGCCCTCCATTTTATTGCCTTCTACTGTCTTGTTTTTGTATTTATCATTAGCAGTGAAACAACCATTTCTGTTTATTAGTGGCTAAATAACAAAGGGTAGGGAGAGAAAAATGAAATCTTATTTTGTGTAAAAATAAATAGGAAAGTGTGTTGGCTACGTTGGGAATTTTAGACCATTTGTGCGCTTTGTTCTTTTGGGGACAGTGACTGTCCTCAAAGACCCCCCAGCACATTCTGATGTTGAACATGTCACACTTAAGTGGGGAATGTCACAGAGAAGCTTGGGGACCCTCAGTGTCCCTTCTTGTGGCCCTGAGGTCACTTTGGGTAACTTGTTATATTCACCGGTGTCTTCTTCTCCCAGAAGCACACTGAGCTACATGAATCAGCATGGCCTGGGGGGGAAGGGTGCACGGCAGTGTCTGTAGAGTTCCTGTGACTCAGCAGGTGCTGTGGATGCTGTTTTACCACAATTCCCATTTTGTAGATGAGGAAGCCTAGGTTAAGTGACTTGCCCAGGTTCACATAGCTTGGAGGCTAGATTTGAGTTCCTTAAGTGCACTTCCCTTTGTGTACTGTGGCACCACCTCATGGATAGAAAAGGCTGACTTTGGAATCTGGAAGGCCTGGGTGCACTGGTCCGTCCGGGCTGTGTGACCCTGCCGGGTCACTGCATCGTTGAGTGGACACTTTTGCAGGATTAGTGATAGTGGAGTGACTGATGTGCACCAGTGCTGGTGATGGATTCATCACTCTGTCCCCTCTCGCCTTCTTCAGACTGTTCAAATTGGGGTTTTATGTGGGCAGGTAAGAGAGCATCCCATTACCAAGGGCCTCCAGAGTACACGAACAGATTCCATATGTTAGTGCAGCTGTTGAAGCAGGGATTCTCATGGCAGAGGACATCATTTCCATGTTGTTTTAGCTCTTTGTCATTATAGACAGGGCTTAGAGTGTTCCTTTTGGATCTAACCATTGATAGTCCATTCTGTTTTGATCTTGTCTTAGAAGAAGTAGGGTCATGGTGTGGAAAGCACTTTGGAGTTGGAGTCTCATGACTTGGGCTCAAGTTCTGACTGTGTGCCTCCCTGGGCTCTGAGATCACGGGAGAATATCTGTAAAATACCATCCCAAGGGCGATTCGAAGCCTTCTCACCAGCATCTGACCACAGGATGGGAGGAATCATTGGAGCCGGGTAAGAGAGGGCTCAGGGCCCCCAGCAGAGACAGCAGCTTCTCCTGGGGCTATCAGCCCCCAGACTGGAAGTTTAGAAATCGCCTGCCTCCATGGGGTTTTCTTTGCAAAGATGCTGGAGTGTTTTACCATTTTCTTCTCCAACTTATTTTACAGGTGAGGAAGTGAGGCAAATAGGATTAAGTGACTTGCACAAGGTAACATAGCTAGTAAGTGTCTGAGGTCAGATTTGAGTTCAGGAAGATGAGTCTTCCTGACTCCAGACCCTGTGTGCCATCTACCTATCCTAACTAGCCAAGAAGGAAACTGAGACCTAGATAGGGGAAATGATGTGCCCTAGAGGATTTCTGAGAAGGCTTAGGATTCAAATCCAAGTTCTCTGATTGTGTAATTAGTGATCTTTCTACAATACTGTATGGATTCCCTTGTACAGACATTAGCCTCTCGTTTCTTTTCAGGATTATGGATTTTACTTTTTCATGCATAACTGGGCATACTATCAATTTCTGATATTCAAATTTTCACGTGTTATGTTTCACTGTAAAGCAAATATTTACATTTAAATTAAAAATTATTTTTAAAAATTAAATACTTTCAGATCTAAAAAACTTTATATTCTTTTTTTCTAGACATATATTTTTAATATCCAATTCTTTTTTTGGATTTCTGGAATAAAAGTTTAGTAACAGGGGCTTGATTTAAAACAAGTCCATTCAAACTGTGGGTTTAAAGTAAAGGGACCTAGGTTCAAATTCCAGTTCTATTATTTCATTTTTGTGTGATATTGAGCGTGTCACTTTAAATCATTTTTAATCGATAAAATCAGCATATGGTATTGGGAAATATGTCTTGTTTTGAGGCATAATCTTTCAAGCCAGTCCACTGATTCTTTACCTGATGGTAGAAAGAAATGAGATATTCATACTCCATAAAACAACAGGAAAAGATAACTTCAATAGAATGAGATTTAAAAGGATACAGCCAGAGGTGCATACCCTATATAATGATGCCTGTGGGTCACATATTGATTTAGAAATCAGTATATCAACATTACCTATGCATTTTTATTTATTTTTATTAAATATTTCCCAATTACATTTTATCCTACTTAACTTGGGAGTTTTGTGAGGCAGGCTACTTGCAAATGGCATGTTTTGACACCTATGTCTTAAAAGACCAGTTCAAGCTACATAAATTAGGTAATGCTACTACATTCCACCCAGTGTCATAGAGATCTCATTTTTCCCCCTTATGGAATTTTCACAATTAAAATAAACTCAAATAAATGTTGTATTATTAGGAACACTAGAAGAAGATATTAATATAATTAATGGACAAAAACAATGCAAAAAATCCTTTCAAATAATAGTCCATACAGTGAGGGTAACATGAAAATAACAAGAATCAGTGCCAGGTACAACAGATGCACAGCACAGATGATACTATCTTCAGTACCCTCACTGTTCCACATCACTGTCCTATGTTATCTTTAGCAAAGTAACTTAGATCTCATAAGACTTGCATTCAACCTATTGTAGGACATGAGGTAATAAAAGGAATCACTACTTAATGATGTTCGATGAAAAGACAAGAGTTCATCAGCCAAAATCGCTACCATCCCAGGGAGCCTAACCAATGGATTAGGGATATATTGTACATGTTTCAGCTGAAGGGCTACAGCTTCATTCCATAGGATTTTGATGAAGATCCCCATCCCCTTCATCCAGGTGGGGTAAAGGATACCTTGAATTCTAGGTGATTCTGCTTCAACATGAATGTTTGTAGAAAAAAAATAATAAAAACTAACATTTATGTAGACTCACTATGTGGCAGGTACTGTGCCAAACCCTTTACAATTAGCATATCATTTGATTCTCACACAACCCTGGGAGGAAGGTGCTATTGTTACCCCCAGTTTACATATAAGGAAACTAAGGCATACAGAGATTTATTGACTTGCCTAGGTTCACACAGTTAGGAAGTCTGAGGTTAGATTTGAAGTCTAGTATTTTTGACTCAGTGCCCAATGTTTTATCTACCAGTTGCCCCAAAAAGACAATGTACTTCTTTCAGAACATTAAAAAGCAAAGCACATTCCAATAATTCTACCTTTTAATCGCCTATCCCAAGGATTGTATTAATCTGGGGCCCACAGATTTCTAGTGGGTCTCTGATTAAATTGCAGGTGTCTGTGAACTTGAATGAAAAAATATATATATATGTATATATATATATATATATATATATATATATATATATATATATATATACATCTTAATGATCAATAACCCTTAACTAAAATTTAGCACTTTAGTTATTTCTTCATTTATTTCAAGCACTGTTTTGTGAAAGAGTCCATAGGCATTGCCAAACTGTCAAAGCATCTCTAAATCCTTTCTAGGGGAAAGGAAACCTGCAAATTTCAAGAACTGAGATATAGTAGATGGTTAATTGAGACTATGTGCAAAACTATTAGGTAAATATTGAGGAATGAATCTAAGAAACCACTAGATTGGAGAGCCCTCCTGCTATTTTGGGCTATCATTTATCAGACACAGGCTCTGATTGTGAGATGGGACCCATATTGTTGTTCCATCATTTTCAGTCTCTTTGTTGCCCCATTAGGGGATTTCTTCGAAAAGATACTGGAATGGTTTGCTATTTCCTGCTCCAGTATATGGTACAGATGAGGAAACTGAGACAGAGTTAAGTGACTTGCCCAGAACCACACAGTTAGTAAATGTCTAAGTCCAGATTTTAATTTAGAAAGATGAATCTTTCTGACTCTAGGCTTAGCACTCTATCTACTTTGCCACCTAGCTACCCTAATGGGACAAATAAATTTTATAATCAAGGATATTCTAAATGAAGCTGTGCAAGAGGGGGCATAAAATAAAAACAGCCTGGAAGTATATGGTAGAACCATATTTGAAAGGTATTACATATCCTATTTTAAAAATATTAATCTAGGGGGGTGGGATGAATGGGAGGGAATTATAAGCAGCCTTTGTACAATATATCTACTATGATAATGTTTTGCATAGCTAGACATGTACAACATATACTGAATTACTTATCTCCCAAGAAGGAATGGGTGACAAGGGAGGAAGGAAATAGATCTGAAATTCGAGGTCTTAACATTAAATGTTTCAAATATATATAAATACTATTATTAATACTCTTTTGCTTGTAATAGGGAGATAAGATGTGCAGGCATTGGGACACAAAGATTCATCTTCCTCTAATGGAAAAGTCGATGGGGGTATGGGAGAAGGTATGGGAGAGAGCAGATTGGAGGAAGCGATATCTTGTGGGACTATTCTGGGAGGTTGGGTAGGGGAATAATGGGGGGAAAATGATTGTAACTCAAAATCTGGCAGAAATGAATGATGTAAAACAGAAGTTAATAAAGCATTTGTTTAAAAAAAATAAAAAAATAAAAATAAATTTAAAAAATATTAATCTAAAATCAATGGGTAGGGATTGAAACTTCTTTTTTTTTTTTTAAAGCAATTGGGGTTAAGTAACTTGCTCAAGGTTACACGGCTAGTCACTATTTATGCTTAGGTGCTCATTTTCTGAGGCCGGATCTGATCTCGGGTCATCCCAACTCCGAGGCCAGCACTCTTACTCACTGCGCCACCTAGTCGCCCCTTTAGGGCAATTGGGGTTAAGTAACTTGCCCAAGGTTACACGGCTAGGTTTTTTGTTTGTGTGGATTAAGTGTCTGAGGCCGGCTCTGAACTCAGGTCCTTCTGATTCCAGGGCTGGCGCTCTATTCACTGCACCACCTAGCCACCCCAGGGACTGAAACTTCTTGAGCTATGGAATGTGGTCAGGCCTATGTGTTCATAATAATAATTTGTCATCCATTTGAGTAGATAGAAGAGGGAAGGAACTCTGTGCAGGGAAACCAATTAGAGATTTATGAAAATGGCTCAGGGGAAGATATTGGGGCAATGTGGCATCAATGATGTTGTTAGAACGATGAATAGAAAAGTGGATGGACCAGTGGCTAAAATGAAGATCACTATCTCCCCCAGCGTTCTTCTTTTATACAAGTTAATTAATCTTGTCTCGAAAGGAAATGAACTTAGTCTGACATGAACTATTTTTGATGAAACTATACTAAGTTTTTTGTAACTAATTTTGCCTTTGTAGATGTTAACCAACAATTGTATCAATGATTCATTTTAGAATATCCCTAGGAATCAAATTTGAGCTCATTGGCCTATAATTTACCTATAGTTCTCTAAGATATATATTTTTAAAATTCTTGAGTTTTCCCAGGAAACAAATTGTTGTTCATATTCACCAGAAATCTAACAATTGCATTCTACTATGAAGATTATTTCATTTATTAGCCCAGAATTGGTTTTTCTCTCCTGACCTAATGAAATCAAGGCAATAAAAATTTAGGTTAAAATTTATAGTTAATGGAAATTTCCAGTTTCATTTTTTTTTCAACAGTTCGATCACTGCAATTCAATGATCCTCCCCCGCCCCCACACACCATGACTTATACAATATTCTTTTAATGTCCCTGCTCCCTTTTGACCATTGGCCATGCTCAACTTAGAGCCATAAGCACAGCACCAGAGCTTCTAAAGCCCAAGGAATTCTGCTCCCTTGTCATGATTCTATGTTCTTCACAAGCACCCTGTTATTGGTCCTCAATTACTAAATTCACAAGTCTGTCAACATTACACACATTAAATTTGCTTCTTTTCTTGAAAATGTCAGGCTGAACTAGGTGATTTCTAAGTCCCCTTTTAGTTCTAGATTTTATGATTCTCTAATTAGCAAATGTATTGGGTTACGTCTATTTTTAACACAGAATCTCAGATTGCTCCAAGTTGTCAGAAATTCCAATGTCCCCTCTCTCTCTCTCTCTCTCTCTCTCTCTCTCTCTCTCTCTCTCTCTCTCTATCTTATTCTCTTTTTATCTGTCTTTGCCTCTGCTTCTGTCTCTCTTTATCTCTGTTTCTCTATATATCTCTCTCTTTCTGTCTCTGTCTGTGTGTATGTGTGTGTGTGATTCTTCTTGTTGCATTTAAATAGGTTTGAGAAGAATAATTTCTGGATAACTTAATGTTTTCATTAATAATGTCAGTATTTTAATACAAGGATGGCCATTTTGATGAGGTGCAGGCTCTGGGAATCCCCTTGAATCTTTGAGGTATAGGCTCTGGGAACCCCCCTTGAACTCTGATTAAATCATCCCATTTGAGCATTTGCATGAGGGCATAAGGCTTACATTGTGGCTGGGCCCAAACCTCTGTTACTATACTTCCCATCCTTGAGCCTATCAAAATATCAATCCACCCTTGAACTGGCCTAGCCCACCTTTGTCTGTATTCTCCAGGAAGCCTCCAGCAACTTCCCACTCTTAATCACTCATTGACACTCCCCAAACTCTTCCTCTAGACCACCCCTAGATTCCTCCCACAACCTTCTGTATATAACACCCCATCTTGTCTTCATGTGTGTGAGAGTGCCATAGAATGATGTAGCACAGACTTACTCTCTGTCTAATGCAAGCGGACTTTTAATAAACTTTATTTTTTTCTGGCTGAGAAGACTTGAGTAGAATTCATTCGGCAGGACCTGATGTATTGGTATTTTGGGGTCTCCAGAGCAATCCTCACCCTCTTTATGGGTAACCTCTTCAATTTAGCAATCTCTCTCTTAGACCAAAGACAGTCATGGTAGTAGGCTAATGGCTTAAATGTCCTTTTGAAAGAGGCATGTTCCCCAGGGTGGCAAGCAACTCTGATTGGTCAACATTTAAAGAGAGAATGTATATTACAATAAGGGACTGGACTCTTATTGTATTGATTACACAATTTACCTATCTTATTGATTACATCATTTGTTTCTAAGCTAGCCCTAGCCTTAGGCAATCTATTCAAAGGATTTATCCCTACTCAAATCTGAGTAGAACACTATGGTTGCCCCACCTGGGTGGGGTCTGGATAGAGGTTGGCTTAATCTTCCGAGACTGAGGTCTTGAAATGGGGAAATCTGAATCTCCCCAAATCATTGACTATTAATCCTCATTTCTTTCAATTTGGTACAGACTGTAAGGCCTTCACCATTTTCCAAATTGCTTTTTACTGTGTTGGTGTGGCCAAAGAATAATCCTCTGGTGCTGAGCTTTCTAATTATGGCCACTGTACACCTTGCTAGCCTGGTACTTGACCAACCTATAGTCCACCTCCTGGTCCATATTCAGAGGTTTTGTTAGCTTGCAGGCCTGTGTTCCACTGATGTAAACTTCACAAACCTCAGAGAGAGAATAGTCAAAATAAGGATCACCAACAGTAGTCAGATATTGAGGCTGTAGGCTGAAACTTTGAATAACCAGTATTTTACCTTAAGTCATTTCTGTGGTCTGGCCATCAATTTTCTGAGGGAGAGAGAGAGAGAGAGAGAGAGAGAGAGAGAGAGAGAGAGAGAGAGAGAGAGAGAGAGAGAGAGAAAAGGAAGAGGAGGAGGGAGGGGGAGGAAGAAGAGGAAGAGGAGGTGAGACTGTTTTTCAGTTCTAGCATTTTTTATTCTAAGGCTTCTTTCTGATCTATTTATTTTCTCACATTCTTAGCACAGTGCTCAACATTTATATTTTCTTCCTTTCCTTCCTTCCTTCCTTCCTTCCTTCCTTCCTTCCTTCCTTCCTTCCTTCCTTCCTTCCTTCCTTCCTTCCGAAGTGCCAGTTATGTTCCCATAGTGTTAGCTCCTACACAAGGCCTCTCACAAGGCCCTTCAGGGGGCCCCAGAAACCTAGCGTAAAGGTGACCATTGTGAAACCTTGCCCTTCACCTGCCTTGTAGCCAAGATGTAACTAAAACAAAGATGTTCCCCATTAGCTTGCAGTACCCCCTTAGTTTACATTTCTATGTAGCAACAGTTGCCTTGCTGACCACTGTTTGTTTCAGGAAGTACTTTTTACTGTATAAAAGCTTGCTGGACACACTGCTCAGGGCTGCCTTCCCCTTTGGGAGACAGTCGCTGACTTAATAAAAGCACTCCCCAAAATACTAATTGGCCAGGATGTCCTGTATTTGTCTGAATTGTCCTTTATACTTCCTTCTTTCTTTCCTTCCTTCCTTCCTTCCTTTTCCCCCCTTCCTTCCTTTGACCTACTTTGTATCTGCTCTATGCTGATTTACCCCACCTTAAGCATCCTATTGACTAAACACTCTGCCCTCATTCTCGGGGACTCACCATACTGATATTGGACTTAGTACAGACACCCAATTAACTTAGCACATTGCTCATCAAAAGTACTAAGTTCATCATCTTCAGACTTAGACTCTCCCAAATAGGGGATTAAAAGTATACTCCATCACACTGGACCCATTCATTTTCTAAGGTCTTTTGTAATTCTGACACAAAATGTACTATAATTTTATGAAGAATAAATTCAATGGAATAACATTCACAATAACAGTCTCATGATATCTCTTGTCTAATACCAGCTCATATGTAACTGCCCAAATAATGACAGTGAGAAGCAGAAGCCAGAGATTACTCTGCTCTGAAAATTACCTGATTATGCATTTTCTCTTTCATTAAGCATTGGGAAGATAAACTTGGAGACAGAGCCTTGATGAAGATTAAGCAGACTCAGGCTTAGTTCACATAAAGAGGCTGGGGATCTTCAATCTTTTCATGGGTGACATACCTAAACAGGGTAGTGATTCATCACCACAATGAGACTCCAAGTGAGTTTTTGTAGACTGGTTGAAGATGTTCAATTTTTCCATGTCAAATCTCAAAACCAAACTTTTTTTTCTCTTTAAAATTTCCTCTACTTCCACAATAATTTTCACTCATCACTCCTTTTCTTGATACTTGTTCCAGTCTTACTAGGGTGAAGAAAATTGAGAAGGATGCCTCATAACTTGTGATCATATTATTTCTAAATGTCAGTGATATTTTTTTGGTAGAAACAGTTCTTTGAGGGCACCCAAATGGTATATTATTTGAGAGAGAAAATAATTGAAAGGTAGATTTAGAAGTTCAATGTGAAATATTTATATATGTGTATATATATATATACATATATCAAATATATATATATACACATATATATTCAAATTAGAAATTTCTATTCTTTTATATAATCTCAAGTGAACTGAGCAAATATTGGAATAACCAAGCAATTTGTGGAGGGTGTCCAGTGATTGCCTTTCCCTGGCTACACCAAACCTTCACTTTTAATCCTGCACTGTATAGTTCTTTCAATTAGGACAAATTCCTTATTTTCTGGTAAGGTAAGGGATGGAAATGGGAAAGGAGTGGAAAACTGTCAGAGATGATGACTTTCTAAACTTGGTAAGAGAAAACTAAGCTGTGAGAAAAGGATGTCACTAATTGTTGGGCAATATCTCTGAGGAGGCACAAAACTATCATGGGCCATCCTAGATAGTAGATAAACAGTGGAAGCAATGATATCCCCTGGTTGGTACTCATGAAACACACTGTTGATATACTGTGATTGAAAGAGGAAGAGGTAATGAACATTCAAGATCTCTTCCTAGCAAAGTAATAACTATAAATATAAGCTGAGTGGGTGCTATTTCTCCTCATTGAATGGCTTTACCTCTGTTTTTATAAACTCATGTATTTTTTCCCTTAGACTGTGAAACTGATGCAAGGTCTTGGATATGAAAAACAGAGAATAGCTTGTGTGATGATGCCTGTGTATCACAAAGTCAGAAATGGCAGCATTTTGGACAACACGGTTTTCATTACTCCTGATACTGAGTCTGCTAGTGTCAGAAGTTATGGCAAGCATATTCACAAATACTATATTTTTTGTCCCTATACATATTATTGGAGACATATTTTCTCCACCTGCTGTGGGCAAATATGTGTCCAGAAAGACAATCTTTTATAAGGTGATGCATTTCTGGAAAGCGTATTGGACAGCAGACCCATAGTAAGGCGTAATTCTGGCCAAGGATGTGCTAAGGAGCTGCTATGTTTATGGGCTGAAATAGATTTTGTTACAAACAGAATCCAATGAGTGGGTAAAAATAGCAACAAATTAAGTAGGAATGTATCCCAAACAAAATCAGAATTTTCGACTTGAAAGAGACTTCAGTAGACATTTTGTTCAATTGATAATACCTATTATCACATATCTGACAAAGGGTCACCTATCTTTTCTAACATGAAAATCTCTGCTGAGGGACAGCCTAATAGCTGCTGAGTTGTATTAGGCTGTAACAAGTAAGTGGATCAAAGCGGGGAGTGGAAGGACATAAAAAGTGAGTGATCTGTTTTGGGTGGAGAGGAGAGGATGGTAGCAGAGAAACAGTGTATGGAAAAAAGACAGAAGAAATAGGCCCTATCTTTGAGGACTTTAGACTTTTAGTGGTGAAAATCAGGATTTGTAATCTGGAAAAATATTTATTCAGAATTTACATGGTTCCTTACATGGTTCCTTCATCCTAGGCCTTCCCCTTCCTTTGTCTTCTATTACAATAAAAAAGAGGTAGGATAGGATAAGAAATAGTTGAAGAAATGGAAACATGGTATCCTATAGTACTTTCTACCCTTGCACAAGTTGGCAAGGAACTTAATGCTACCAATCACAATGATAGAACTTTCTCACACTTGCAGAATACTTTACAGAGAGTCTCACATCTGGAACTCACAATGCATATGAGGTAGATAAAGTAAGTGTTTTATCTGCTTTTCACAAAGAACAAAATTGATGTTAAAAAGTGAGGTTACTTGCCAATGACACACGATTAGTAACTGAGAAAACTATATTTTTAGCCATTGAATCCATGGACCAGTAAACCAGGAACATTAAGAATTAGTGAAAATTAATCACCAGGGAATGGAGTGATGCTTGAGATTTAAAGGTCTCTTTTAGAACTTAGTATCTTCATTTTCTTCATTTTGGAATAATACAACCATGAGAAAGAATGTAAATGAATGACAAAGATATCATTTGAGTTTCTCTAGCCAAGTCAAGTCAACAAAAAATTATTAAATAATTATTATGTGGTGGGTACTGTGCTTAACACTGGAAATATAAAGAAAGGAAAAATTGTCTCTGTCTTCAAGGAGCTCACAAGCTATTAGGAATATATACATATGTATATATGTATGAATGAGCATTTATATATGTGTATGCATATATATATGTATAAATACATATGTATATATGTAGATAGATATATCCACACACATACATACATGTTGTAAAGCCACACAGGAACAGCTTTCCACAGGACAGCTATTGTGAATAGCTTTCAAGATTCTGATTACATAGTGTAGTGAACACTCTATTCAATAACAAATCAGAGCAAAACATTCACAGAAAATCAAGGTACAGCATTCACAATGCTACAACTTATCACAGAAAATCAAAATACAGCATTCACCATGTCACAACTCAACAGCTTATCAGCAAAATGGCCACATAATTTTCTCAAAAGTAGTTGCAGTTGTTTTGAACAAAGTACCATCATTTAGTCAATCAATCTCTTAGTAATTCAATCATTCAATCATAAAGAACAAAAGGTCAAAATCCTCCACCCGTGGGGCATACTAAGTTACAAATCAGTCACTACTCAGTCATCAGTCATTACTCAGTACCCTCTTCAGGGGTAGTAGGAAATACACAGGCCATCAACCCCTTCATTACAAGTAAATCATAATTTCTTCACTATTCAATACCCACAGAGAAGTCTTTTCATCTTGACTCAGGGCTGGCTTTCAGCTTCCATGGCTCCTCTTCATGGTCCCAGCTTCCACCCAAATCTTACCAACTTCCACCTGAGTTCAAAGGCAGATAGCTCCCAGCTCCTTGTCCAGCTCTCTGTGCACTTCCTGCTCCACATTGGAGCTCATAGTTTCTGGTCCATCTCAAATCCTTCACAGTCTCTGTTCCTGGAAGAAAAGGCTTAACAAAGCCACATGAACGTTTGTACAGAATACCAACACCACAGCCATGCTTCTTCAGTCTTTGGCAACTCTGGTTGGCCCTTGGAAATCCTCAGCAGACTCAGCTGCTCTAGCTGGACCTCGGGAATCTGCAGCAGCTTCATTTTCACAATCAAAATCACTTTCTCCCATTCACAAAATCAAAATCACTTTCTCCATGGAAGTTCTAGTGCAGCAGCAGCAGCCCAGCCTTCAGGTGCTCATCCCAAGAAGTTCTGACTGTACAGCTTGTGCTCTTCTTTATATATGGCACAGCTCCTCCCCAGAAGTTCACAAGTTGTGGTATTTATATGTTCTGTTTCTTAACAAACTTGATACAAGGCTCAAAAGAAACTTGAACTGAAGCAATGTGTAAATTCAATAACTGAAAAAATGTGTTAATTCAATGGCTGAAATAAGGTGTTTACTTCTTTGCTTGCCATTACACAGGTTTATAGACACATATGTGTATAAAATTATATATTGAAGATGTTCTCAGAGGGAATCCACCAGCACTACAGGGGGACAGGAAAAGTTTTGCTTGTTTATTTTATAAAACATGAGACTTCAAAGAATCTAGGGAAGATAAGAGATGGAGATGAAAAGGAAGAGAATTCTAGGTATGAGAGACATCCTGTGAAAATGCACAAAGTCAGGAAATCTGCCATCTTGTGAGAGGAACAACAAGGAGGCCAGTGTCAATGGAAAGTTGAATACATGATGGGATGAATGAGGAAATTGTAAGGAGACTAGAAAGTCAAAAAGGGTAAAGATTATGAAGGGCTTTAAAGAGAGGATTTTATATTTGATCCTGGAAGAAACAGGGAATCACTAGAATTTATTGTAAGTGAATAACATGTTCAGACCTATACTTTTGGAAGATAAATATGACACCTAAGTGGTTGATAGACTGAAGTGGTGAGAGAATTGACACATAGTTTATCCCTCTCCTACCTATCTAGTCTCCTTACTCTCTGTTCCCCAACACATATTCTTCCATTCAATGACATTGGCCTTCTGGTTGTTTCATGAACAAGACACTCTATATCTTGGCTCTGGGTATTTTCTCTGACTGTCTCCTATGCTTGGAATATTCTGTCTTCTACTCTTACTACTGACCTACCTGGATTCCTTTAAATTCCTTCTAAAATCCCACCTTCTTGCGGGTGGCTAGGTGGCATAGTGAGTAGAGCACTAGCCCTGGAGTCAGGAGGACCTGAGTTCAAATCTAGCCTCAGACACTTAACACAAAATCTAGCCATGTGACTTTGGGCAAGTCAATTAACCCCAATTGCCCTCCAAAAAGCAAAAAAAAAAAAAAAAATTAAAATCACACCTTCTAAAGGAAGCCCCCTTAATCTGAGCACTTTCCTTATTTTTATTATTTCATCTGTATCCTGTATTTGTATATATTTGTTTGTATGTTTTATCCCCAATTAGACTATAAGATCCTTGAGGGCAAGACATGTGTTTGTAATGGAAATGCAGATTTGAAGATCTTCCCTGCCCCTAGGCCCTTTGATTGGCTTAAGTGACTCTGAGAACCTTCTTTAATTTGAAAATATACTCTGCTCCCTAATAGGCTGAATGTGGTCACATGGAGCCTGTGGTAGGAGGCTTGGTTTTTAGGAATGAACACACCTTGATGCTGTGTGATTGGACTGTGGGTCAAGAGGGTGGTTACATTCTCTGACCCAGGAGAAGGCTATATAATCCCTGATGTGAGGCTTTGCTTTGGGGCTCACTTTGAGAAGTGTTGTGTGATTTGACCAGATGAGACTTTGGGCAGCTGTTGAGAGGCCCCTGGCTTTGAAAACCCAGATGTTGATGCTTCCTTCTCTGGTAACTGTGATTTTGGTATCGATAATGTTTGGATAGTTTGGAAGCCTGTCTGTTTGATCTGTCTGTATACTCTGAAGTTCAGGGTGCTGACCTTTTCCCCCTGAACTAGGTAATATGTTTGTTTGATTAAAGTAAGCTTGTTAACTGCTTTCCTTTACAAAAGCAGATCTAAGAACCTTTGTTGGCAGCCACCCTGTGGGGATATTGTGGTGCTTGCTGCTACAGTGTTTTAACTCTTATTTTATCCCTAGACATTAACAGAATGCCTGGAACATAGTAGGCACTTAATAAATGTTTATTGAATTGAATTAAACCAAAAGATTCTTGAAATAGTACAGGCATCAAGTTATGAGGAACTACACATTGTTGTTGTCAGTGTGAGAGGAGAGAAAGGGGCATATGTGAGCTATATAACAAAGTTAGAATCAACAGGATTTGGTAACAGATTGGATGTGGGGGTGGAGATGTGAGACAGAATGAAGAGCTGAAGATGATACCTAGATTCCAAGCATGACTGACTGGGAGGAACAGGGTACTCTTAGTGGTAATAGGAAAGTTAGAGAAAGGAAAAGGATTTTGGGGGGGAAATAGTTATGTTTTGGACATGCTGGGTTTACGAAGTCTAAGAGAATGAAGTTTAAGATGGTCAATAGGCAGTTGGAGATGCAAAACTAGATGTCTGTTTAGAAATTAGGGTTGGAAAAAAAGATCTGAAAATCACTATCATAGGGGACAGTTGAATCCACAAGAGATGATAAAATCATCAGTTGAAGTAATATGAGGAAGAATAGAAGAGGTCTCAGGATAAAATATTCTGGGAGACTAATGGATAGTGGTTGAGATGGAAATAAAGATCAGCAAGGGAGACTGAGAAGTGGACAGACAGATAGGAGGATGACTAGGAAAAAGTAGGGCCATAAAAAGCTAGAGGGAAGAGAATTTGAAGAAGCATTTGATTGACTATGTCAAATGCTGCAGAGGTGTCAAGTAGAATGAGGATCCATAGACATTTGATTTGGCAATCACAAGTAAGGTTCTCCTAGCTTGCTCTACTCTGCTTTTTAAGGATTTGTCTCTTTAATAGTGGTCTTAGGGTATGACAGCATTTCTATTTCCACTAAGAAATTATTTTCATGAACACTTCCCTACATTTGACCTTGTGAGTTAAATTGAGGTCTCTCCCCATAACCAAGCCCTCAATGCTTGCCCCAGAATTGTTTTAACGGGGCTCTGCCCTGACATAAATTAGCTGTGTGATAATGGGTCGTTCTCTTCCCATAACTGGGCCTCAGTCTGCTCTTGTCTATCTAGAAAAGAAGAACTATTTCTAGGAGTACATAGTCTGGTGATTTGAACCTCCTTGTTCTGTAATCAGGTACATTGTTTCTCTGGATCCATTCATGGAGGAGATACAATTATAAATAGCAGAGGTAGGTACTCCATCCATACATTAATTGGTTCACAAACAAACCAATACTTTGGTATCTTGGAATGATGCTAATTATCATAAAAGTTATAGTTTGTGCCTAATTCTCCACCAAAGTGAAATAAAAGAGATTTCCAATGTTTAATATGAATCAAATATGGAACAGAGAATTTATTCCAATTCTGCTCTAACATTGAAGCTGGGCACTTCCTCTCTGATGTTTTTGATTTCGCTGGCCATTATTCTACTCCTAACTCTTCTACTGCAACAACTGCAACTCAATTATATGATGTCACCAATGTTTTCAGACTTCCAAAACTTTTAATTTCACAAGGTCTCCTACTAAAGAAAAAAAAATAAGTGAGACAGAGGAGTCCAGAGACCCCAATACAAACTCACATGTTGAGATACGGGTGGTATCTCCATGGCCCTGGTATAGGGAAAGACTCTAACATTACTTTCCTAGAGGACACTAGTGGTGCAGTAGATATAGCATTGGTCCTGTAGTTAGGAAGACCTGAGTTCAAATCCAGGCTCATGACCTAATCCAGAAGTTCTGATCCTAGAGTTAGGAAGACCTGAGCCCAAATCTAGCTTGTATGACCCTAGGCAAGTCATTTAATCACTGTCCAAGTTTTCTCAACTATAAAATGATAATGGCAATAGCACCTACTTCAGAGGAGTGTTTTGATGATCAAATTAGATTCTATTTATAAAATCATGTAGCTTGGCATATGGTCGGCACTATACTAAAGCTCATTCCTTCCCTCCCTACATCCTTCACTGAAGCCACATCATGTCATCTAGAGAGGATCAACCAGAAGCTACCCGATCTTTTAATAGCTGTGGCATCCTGAAGCATCAACTCTTCTATCTAGGCAGTCAAACAGGGAATTCACATTCATAACTCATATATGAGCAGAAGTTAGTCTTTGAAAGCTCAACAAGGTTATCAGAAATGGCAACTGAACTTTCTCAAAAGTGTGTGTGTGGGGTAGGGTATTTACATTAAAATGAGGGGGTTAGACTAGATGGCTTCTAATGTCCCTCCTACCTACAAATGTATGATCCTAAGAAATACTCTGAATTCAACCATTTTGCTGAATGAGAATGTCGAACTTTGTTATAATCTTGTCAACACTGAACCATTTTGAGGGGATAATAAGAGTTGTGTCACCATTTTTTTTTTTGCCAAGGTTTTCACACATGATGTGAAAGACATAAATACTGTGTATAAAATTTACACAAACACACTGTTATGTAAAAACAAGCTATTTACTTAATATTTTGGACATTTTACTACACTTTGACCTAATTATGTAATTATTATTATTATTTTTTTGCAGTGTATATGAGCTTTGTGAGGTAGAAAACATCAAACCATTAGCATTTATTTAGTGGACACTATTGGTCAATTAATATGCTAAGCACCAGGGATGAAGAAAGCAAAATGAAAACTTCCCTTCCCTAAAGGGGCTTACATTCTCATGGGGATGGACACCACAGGCATATATAAGTACAAACATGGTAACTACTAAATAAATACAAAATAGTTTGGGAAGGGATTTCCTAAACTTTCCTTTAGAAGGTGAAACAAGTTATAATTAGAGGAGGCAGAAGTATATTATAGGTATAGGGAATACCTATTGCAAAGTCATGGAGGTGGGACATCATGAGTATGCAACAGGAAGTAGAACATTATGAAAGTATCCCATAGTAGATGGAGAGAAGTAATATAAAAGGAGACTAAAAAGATAGTTTTTAAAGATGATTAAATGCCAGGCAAATGAATTTACATTTAATTGGAAGTAACAGAGAAGCACAAGAGTTTGTTAAGAAGAGGGATACTATGGTCAGTCTTGTGATTTAATTAAACCACTTCAGCAGATGTGTAGAGAATGGTTTAGAGTGAGGAGAAGCTTGAGGTAAGGAGACCAAATAGGAGATTATTGCCATGGTACCAAGAAGAGGTTGTGAGTATCTTTACTAGGCTTTTGGTTATTGGAATGAAGAGGAGGAGATATATGGGAGAGATTTCATAAGGGATAAATTGGCACCCAAGTGGATATGTGGGGTAAATGTCAATGAAAAATTAAGGATGACTTCAAGGTTGGAAAACTGGATGATTAGAAGAATGGCAGTTTCTTTGACAATAGAGATATTCCCCTATTGGGTCGAGCATGGGGCCTTGTTCCCTGTCACTACTTTATAAATGACTGTTAAATGAATTAACAGATAACTACAGAAATAGAGGTGAGATGAGGCACAGGATGCATTGGCCAAGGCATATGGGCAATATGTTATGTTGTTATGTTATGATGGGTAGAAGAAGAATCCCTTTAGCATCTCAAAACTGAGGCTCTTATGAAGGTGCTCTGAATAGAGCCCCCTTCATGGAATCAGGAGGACCTAAGACACTTGACACACTTACTAGCTGTGAGACCTTGGGCAAGTTACCTAACCCCAATTACCTTGCCTTCCCCCCTCCAAAAAAAAAGGTTGTGTTTTACCTTGGAGGAAAGCACTGCAATATATTCAATCATGGTGTTTTAATATGTTCAGACCTGTGTGTTTGGAAGATCAATTTGACAGCTAAGTGGAGGAAGAACTGGTAGGGAGAGACTTAAACCAGTAGGATTTTGCAGTAGTCCACATATGAGATGATGAAGGTCTGCATCTGGATGTTGTCAGTTGTCAGAGAGAGGAGGCTGGATAAGAGAGATGCTATGAAGGTAGAAATGACAAGACTTGGCATTTGATTAGGATATGAGGAAGAGAGAAGGAAGACTCAAGAATGCCTCTTTGATTATCAATCTAGGTGACTGAGAGGGTGGTGATTCTCTTCAAAACAGGGAGAAAGTTAGGAAACTGTGCAATTGAGGGAAAGATAAAGAATAAGTATAAATAAAAGTGGAACATAAATGCATAGAAGATCAAATCTAGAGTTCTGTCAGAGATGCCAAGGAAAGAGAGGAGGGGAAGGCACATGGGCTCTGGGTTCAGAGAATTTCATTCAAATCTCAACTCTGATGCTTACCATATGTGCAATTTTGGCAAGTCACTTTCTCAGTGCCTCTGTTTCCTCATATATAAAGTGAGGGGGTTAGAAATAAATAATCTTTAATAGGCCTTCGAACTCCATCTTTGAGTCCATGGGATCAATTCAGATTAGGAGTATTTTGGAAGGCTTGATGAGAAGAAGCCAGTTAGATGACCATAAATAGCATTTCAAGAGATCCCAGAGCATTGGGTTGTGAGAAATGGAAATAAAAGGAGAGAGGCACGATCCCTAGGCTTAGGTAGTGGTGAACAAAAATTAAAGAGGTAGGACAGGAATAGGTGCCATTTGGTTGAAAGGTAAGGATATGCAAAAGGCTTTTCATATATTTCATTGATTCAAAAAAAGTCCACATTTGAGGGGGTATCCTCTTTTTTATTTTGACATTTTAAATTAAATTATATTTTATTTTCAAACATAGATCTACCTTCTCTCTCTCAATTCCCCTGGCCAATCAAAAATGCAAGAAAAACAAAACCCCTATTACAAACATATGGTCAAACAAAAATAAGTGTTCACATTATCTATATCCTACATATTTGTTTTTACATCTATGCCTATATCTGTGTCTATAGCATAAAGACCACTCTAGGTTAAGAAAGGCCAGACTAGCAAAACACCGTTTTATAACTGTGTTTTTGTGTAAAAATAGTTTTTACAAGTTTATATTATAATTATTCTTTTTTTTATAGGCAGACACTTTAATGAGGTTTTTTTAAAGGGAGAATCAAGCAATGCTGCCAGCATTAGATGCAATCCTTGGCCACAAGTCAGCACACTCCTTGGCAACAGGCCCCGTGATAGCTAAACCTTTCATCTCGCCTTTGTTGTTTACTATGACCCCTGCATTGTCTTCAAAATATAGGAACACACCATCTTTTCTCCGATATGACTTCCGTTGCCATATTACCACTGCTGGATGAACCTTCTTCCTAAGTTCTGGTTTCCCCTTTTTGACTGTGGCCATTACCATGTCACCTACACCAGTGGCAGGAAGCCTGTTCAATCTCCCCTTAATCCCCTTCACAGAGATGATGTACAGGTTCTTTGCACCTGTATTATCAGCACAATTGATGACAGCTCCTATGGGGATACCCAAGGAAATTCGGAACTTTGCTCCGGACTACCCACCACATCCTCGCTTAGACATCTTGGCTCCCGGAAAGCACGAAAGAGAGCTATATTATAATTATTCTTTGCAAGCTAGAAAGGCTTTGAACACATGTGTGTATATGTATATATGAATAGATATATTTTATATGTTTATATACATATATATGTATGTGCATGCATTCTGCACTCTGAAACAAACCATCTATTAAATGATGGGCAACATGTTTCATGTGACTTTTTAATTATGGTTGGTGATTGTATTGACATGAGTCCCCATGTATTTCAATGTTATTTGTCTTTACAATATTTATATTGTTTTATAAATATTTCTCAAGGTTCTGTTCATTTCACTCTACTATATACTCTTTTACATCAATGAAGATCATAAAACCTTCATACCTTAGGATATCATCTTTGTGAGTTTCTGTAGCTAAAAATATATTCATTCCCTTAAGACCAAGCCAATAATGGGGAATCTCCATACTTAGCCAGGCTGGTTGATTAATGACAAAAATAGATAAGTCTCTTGTGAAGGCAATACCCAAATTTTTTTTTCAACTTGGGAGAAATAATTTGAATAAAAATTTGTGCTCTGCTGACCTAGCCTTTGTGAATCCAGGGTGACCAAAAGTGTTGATAACTTCTTAGAGAGAAACATAGTTGAGGCTTTTACTAAATATTTTGGAACAGAATCAAATTAAGAAAGGTGAAAGAATGGATGCTTTATTACACATATGCAAGACCTCTCCAATATCAATTTATTCTTACTATCAAATGGGCTACAAATAAATGAGCAAGTTAAGAGAACTTATATCAACAGAACTCACAAAAATGGGAAAAAATAAAAGTCTTTCCTTAGAACGGTCACTATTTAATGTATTCCTTAATGATTAAACATCCCTAAATTAGAAAGGAAGTGCCTTTTCTGGCCACAGAGGAAGAAATAGAATATCAGCCATTCTTTCCATGGTGCCCTGAAAGAACAGAGGATGAAAGAGAATTGAACAAAGGAGGAGGAGATAAGAAACAGTATCTCAAAGTGCATTGTGATAAAAGTCAGTCCTTGAGGAGCTTAGTTTCCAATGTGTCTCCTGAAATAAAGTGATGCCCAGCCAGCATTTGTGCTTACAAATAGACTCCCAATTTATGACTTCATTAAAGATTCAAATCAGAGCCTTATGTGAAAAGGAGACTTTGAATGCCCTTTTCTCTGTCCTTTTCAATAAAGGACATATTTCCAAAATTATAAATCCTGATAGCTTGTCTCTGGAACAGAAAGAGAAGACAAACTCTTCCAGTACAGCAATGCTATACAAAACATACAGAGAAGCAATGACATTAGACACCAGTCAAGTGAAATATTGGATTTCTCTACTTCTGACAACAGGTCAATGGTGTCTTTTCAAATTCTGATAGAACATTTTTTTTCTGGAGATTATGTAATGAACTCTTTCACCTCCAAAAATGTCTCTCATATTTTATATTTTGCACAGCTAAGGTTGGAAAAGCAACTAAAAAGAGCAGTATAGTGTTAAGGAAAATATTTCAGTTGGAAATGTGAAGCTTAAGTGCAACACATGGTACCTACTTACTATGAGATTTTGATCAATTTACTTTACATCTAAGAGACTTTGTTTCTCCACCTGTAAAATGGGGCAGAGTGGGTAACAGCTGAACTACGTTCTTAGGTGGAATATTATGAGGAAAACATTTTATAAACTATGAAATGTCATAGAAATGGGTTATTTTTATCTTCATCAGACTATCTAGCTTTCTGTTTGTTCTTCTAAGATAAATCAGAACTTTACAGTAACACTATGAGTCAGGAAGGATAGATTGTTTCCCCCATCTTATTGAAGAGGAACTGAAAATTTAAAATGGTTAAGAAGGCTACATTTCTAAGGTCATGACATCCAGTAGCACAATGACATCTGTATTAGTACTGAGTTTTCCATTTTCCTACTTAGCCACAATTCAGATATTTCTTATGCCCTTCTTTGCTCTACTGGAGAACCTTGAATCACCTTACATTTTCTGCTGTATCTCCTATTCCCATCTTCCTTCTTTTTGTTGTTGCAGTTTTATTTGTTTGTTTCGTTTTGTTTTGTTTTCTTGCTCTTTTTGTTATTTTATTTCCTCATGTTATGGACATTCTAGAATGCTTTTTTTCCCCTCCTCCTTTTGCTTTTTGAAGGCTTTCCAGTACTAGTTCAGATACTACCTGGTCCATGAAGCTTCCCATGATCCCACTTTCAAGAAATGATCCTTTAAGCCTGATTTGATATGTAATACCTTGTGCTTCTCTTCTACACAATAGATTACAATAAAACAACCAGAAGTCCAATGTGTACACAGCCATACAATTTTAAAATGATAATTATTGTCTCTAACTTCCTCATGTAGGATTCTAAACTTCCTGAAGAGATTAACCAATTGTTACTTATAATTGTCAGGGCCTGAAATGTTGCAAATCCTGAGGAAGTAAGGTGCATAAGTGCAGTTATTGGAGCAGTGGGAAACAACTGATTGCTGTCCCGATTGGACACTTAGACATCCTAAGAAGTACTGAGATAGTTGGCATAAAGTGGAATGAAGTTCCCATCACCCCTGGCAGTGGTGGCCAAGGCTCCCACCCTGAGGCCTTCTTCTAGTGCATACTGCAGCCAATCAAGAAGGAGCTGATCTGCAAGTGGATTGACAAAGAGTAGAAGCAGCTGCCACTGTCCCCTGTCGCCTTGATCCAAAACATTCAGCACGATGCACAATCTGGCACCCCGAGCAGAGCAGCCACATCTGCTACTGGTAGGACTGTCCTGGAAAAGGCAAACCCTCCAAGGCCATGTACAAGCAGTTTAGTTGCATCCATGTGCTCACTGGAGAAAAGTTGTTCCCTTGCCCCTTTCCCAACTGTGGAAAGTCTTTTGTCTGCTCAGAGAAACTCAAGATTCACAATAACACTCATACAGGGGGGAGGCTCTTTAAATGTGAATTTGATGGATGTGACAGGAAGTTTGCCAATACCAGTGATGGAAAGAAACATCCTGTGTTCATACCAGTGATAAGCCCTACTACTGTAAGATTTGAGGTTGTGACAAATCTTGTACACACCCTAGCTCCTTAAGGATATGAAGATCTATTGCAATTCTCCTCTACCTTCTCCAGGACCCCAATAGGAGCCCCTTTGTCTCCTGTCCTGGACCCAGCCAGTAGCCTTTCTTCCACTCTTTCCCCTCAGGTCACCAATCTCAATGAGTGGTTTGTTTGTCCATCCAGTGCAGCCCCAAACCACCTCCATACACCTAGCAATGGAACCACTTCAGAATCAGAAGATGAAGAAATTTATGGAAAGTCTGATGCTTCAAGTACTATTCACTAGAATAATAATACCAGTCAAAATAATAATAAAGGTTTTTAATATGAAAGTCTTTGGACTATTTCCTGAATGTAGACAATGTAGAGCCTGAAACAAACCAATTGCTCAGACATGCCACATGGTTAAACTAATCCTATTTATTCTGTGTGGAACCCTGTGGTGTTTGTATATTTAATTTAATTAAGATATTTGGAACGTTTTTTTTTTTCTTAAAATTTACCAAGCTGAATGTTAGGGCAAGCAAGGTAGGATTTTTGTAGTTTTCTTTTTGGAGATCAGTTTCCTAGTCTCAGGCTAAATTGTAAACATTTAAAGGATTAATCTCCTTTGAACCCTGATAATTCATAGCTCTGCTGAGTCAAGTAGGTTTCTGCCTTCCAGCTCTGAACCAATCAGTGACTGGGTCTTTGTTTTATATTCTGGGAGGTTGGCATTTTGCTTTGGGGGTTTGCTTATAAGAAGGGCCTTTTGATTCCCTGAACTGGACTGTGAGTACTCGGAGGTTTGTGCTCTCACGATAAGGTGGCATAGGGAGGTGGTTGTGTTACTTTGTTCAGACAAGAGGAGCCCTGTCTATTGAATATCTGTGCTAATTTTTTTGTTTTTATTTTCTACTTATCTATAATTAAAGTTAGATTGTTGACCCCTTTAAAAGTTGCCTTTCCTTTAACAAAACAGATCAAAGAACCTGTACTAGCAGGCCATCCTGGATGTGCTAGGGTGCTTGCTAACAAGAGAGAGAGAGAGAGAGAGAGAGAGAGAGAGAGAGAGAGAGAGAGAGAGAGAGAGAGAATAAGAAGAGAGATAAAACCAGAGACAGTCTGCTAGATTGTAGAAGGAAACGATTCCATTAGGAGAAGTGTGAAATAAGATTGGATGCCGATGAAACTGTGGCCATGGTGTTGTGGTATTTTGGTCTGGGTTTTCTTCTTTCTGTGAGTGTATATGTGCATGCACCTCTCTCCCTATCTCTTCCCCTCTCTGCCCCTCTTCTAGCTAGACTTGGAAAACCAGATTTTTTCTCTTCAAACACTTACTAGCTATAGATTCTGGGAAAGTAAAAACCAATATAAACATTAGCATCCTCAAAATGATGAACATGGAGTCAGGAAGAACTACATTTAAATCTAACCTCAGATACTTACTATCTATTTAACCCTATTTGAGTTAGCTCAACCTATTTAAGTCTAAAGTTCCTTATCTATAAAATGATGGATAATAATAGCATCTGAATCTGAGTGTTATCTGTGAGGATCAAATGACAAATACATGCATCATTTTGCGAATTTAAAGTGCTATGTAACGGTTATTAGCTATTACATGTAAAATGTGTTTGTGCATTAGTATGAGGAGGATTATGATGAAAATAACTCCAATTTATATACCACTTAAAGGCCTGCAAAACACTATCTTTTTTTTTTTGTCTTTGTAGACCCAATGTCCAGAGCCCTGTATGACACATAGTAGCTGAGTAATAAGAACTTTGGAATTAAAATCAAATTCACAACAAATTGGTAAGGCAGGTAGTCCACGTGTTATTAGACCCATTTTATAGATGAAGAAATTGCGACTCTGAAGAGTTAAATTAACGTGTCACAGTCACAAAGCTACTAAGACTGAGGGCATAAAATAAGTTAAAACTTATTACTAGTTCATTGTTCTGACTGTAGTACAGTACAACTATTCTACTCAGCAATATGTTATAATAGCCTGAATGGTGTAGTCTGTAATTGCTCTAGTCCTCCCCCCAATAATGGGGTGGGGTACTAGGATTGAGAAGTGTAGGTGAGGAGGGGAATGGGAACCTTAATATCTCTCCCAGAGTTTATCCAGTGTTCCTCAAAATAAATCTGGTTGACTATAATTAAAATTAATTTAGTAGTATGAAAAGAGGACTTTTTATTGTTCTTGTCTCTCAAACATGTCTTTCCTCCTAAATTTCTATTTCTGTTGATGGCACAAAATACACAGTCATTCAGGCTCATAATCTTGGAGTTATCCTTAAATCCTCCCTCTTTTCTATATCTTCCCTCTCTCCTCCCCCAAGTGGAACTGGTTTTATAGATTAGACTTTAGATATATTTTCTTCCATTCTTTTGACTTTTAAGCCACCACTTTATCTAAAGAACCTTATTACCTCCTTTGTGGACTATCGTGGAGACATCTAGGTGGTGCAGTTGATGTATCATGGGACTGAGAATCAAGACAACCCAAGTTTACATCTCCTCAGATACTTAAGGACTGAGTGTCTTTTGCCTAGTGATTCCATCCTCAGGTTCTTCACAGTAGTTCAGAGAATTGTTGTGAGAATCAATTTAGATAACATACAAAATGACCTTATTAGTAGCTTATTAACTGGCCTCTGTGTTTGTCAAAGTAATCTTACTAATGGAGACACCACACCACTCAAGTGCCTCACTCTTAAACTTTAGTGGTTCTCTATTGACTATACCATAAAATACAAATTCCTTAGATTGGCATTCAAGGATTTCCAAAATCAGACTAGCCTTATTTTTGTCTTTCCTTTCCTGAACTCTAATAGTAGACTAATAGTTTTCAATATTCTTCTTCAATAATGGAATACTTTTGTACATGTTAAACTCAGTTCTGGGAATGGATTCTGCCTGTATCCTTGTTAAAATTCTTATCTCATATTCACATTTAGCTAAGCAGTCACCTCCTCCATGAAACCTTTCTTTCTCCCTGCCACCTTTTAAAAATATTCATCATCTCTCTTATGCATCCTTCAAATGAACATTAAAAATAAAACTTCATAAAAATATGCATAGTGAAGCAAAAAAAAATCCACATTGTCCATGTCCAAAAATATAATTCTCATTCTATACTTTAAGTCAATCACCACTTTAGTGAGAGTGGGAGGTAGCATGCTTAATCTTTAATCATCTGAAACAGTGGCTCATCATTAGGTTGATCAGAGTGCTAAAGCATCAGAGCCATTTTCTTTTATCATATTATCATTGTATAAATTATTTTTCTAGTTCTGTTCCCTTCACCCTTTATCTATTCATAGATGTTTTACCATTTTCCTTTGAAATTGTCAATTCAGTCATTTCTAATGGTGCAATAATGTTCCATTGCATTCATGTGCCATAATTTGTTTTGCAATTCCCCAATAGGTGGTCTCTCCCTGAGTGTCTTTTTCTTTCTACAACAAAAAGAAAGCTGATATCATATTTCCCTCTTATCCCCCCCCGCCACTTTCTTTAGGCATAGGCCTAATGGTAGTATTGCTCTCCTTAATTTCCTTGATTGCAGTTTAGTGATTTTGTTGATCTAGTTCCAAATTGCTTTCCAGAATGACTGGACGGATTTAGCATTCCACCAACAGTATAGTAATGAGTCTGTTTGCCTGCAGTTCCTTCAGCATTTATCATTTTTCTTTTTTGTCATCTTTGCCAATCTGATAAATGGAGTAATAGAGATGGTTCAATTTGTATTTTTTACATTTTTAGTTATTTAGAACATTATTTTTCTACATGGTTATCTATAGTGTGGCTTTCATTCCTGAAAATTACTTTGACTGTTTTATGTTTGTTTGTTTTTTCTTTTGGGGGATGCTCTTGATGTTAAAAAAAATGTCAGTAACATATACTATTGAATATGCCTTTCAATAAGAAAAAATCCTCCAAATAATTTTCTAGTTACTAATTTGCTTTCTGAATTGTTTTTATTAAATTAATTAAAATGTTATGTTTTATCTTTCATGGTCTCTAATTATATCTTATTTGGTCATGAACTCTTCTCCTATTCATAAATCCAAAAGTCAAATTCCTTGCTCCTTTTATTGGATACATTGTCACCTTTTCTGTATGTCATGTATCCACTTGTGGTTTACCTTGTTATATGGTATGAGATGTTGCTCTGCACCTAATTTCTGTCATAAAGCTGTCTTATTTTTACAGTAGTTTTTGTCAAATACAAAGTACTTACACCAATAACCAGAGGCTTTGGATTTATCAAATACTATGTCACTATGTTCATTTGCTTCTCTGTGCTGTGTACTTAACTTGTTCCAATGTTCAATCCTCATTTATTCTTTATCCAGTATCAAATCATTTTGGTTATTAGTGCTTTGTAGCATAAGTTGAGATCTGTTATTGATATCTTCTTTTCACTTCTACTTTGCCCCTGATCACTTCCCTTTAAAATACTTGATCTTTTATTTCTCCAGATGAATTTCTTTATTATTTTTCTAGCTCTATGAAATAATCCTTTTGTAGCATGATAGGTATACGACAGCAGATAGAGAATTGGAACCAGTATCAGGAACAACTGATTTCATAACCATCCTCAGATGCTTTCTAGATATGTATCTCTGGGCAGGTCACTTTACTGCTCCCTAACTCAGTTTCCCAAACTCAGAAATGAGGATAACAAAAGGGCTTACCTCCTAGGATTGTTGTGAAGATAAAAGGAAATATTATTTATAAAACAATTAGGATAGTGTCAGGAACATAGTAGATGCTAAATAAGTAATAATTTATTTCCTTCCAATATTCCTTCTCTACATGTAGTTTTTAAGATGTCTGGGGGATACTGAATTCTAGATGTTCAAGATGAATTCCTGGATGCAAGACTAGAGCTAAGCAGACATTTTCAAAGCAAAATGGTAAAAATATTTATGAATAAAGGGTGAAGTGAACAGAACTAGAAAAATAATGCATACAATGATAATATTATAAAAGAAAATGGCTACTCAGAGCTGTCAGTTACCACCACTTCTGCCTCCAGGACACTTTTAGAAGCATGAAAAGATACCCTTTAGTTTGGTGGAAACTAGCCACAATGGTTATGCAAAGAGATTTGGGCAGAAAATTATAATGTTATAAAGTGATTTATTGGTGATTCAGGAGTATTGAGTCTTTGGGTACATTAGAGAGTAAGGAGAATTTCCAGGCACATGGAATCCTAGTGCTAGAAAGTGAGAAGGTAATCTAAAGCAAAGAAGATCATAAGCTTCACAGTGTGAATAGACTGAGGGAAATGATGTTCGTGAAAACTGAGAAAATTAGTGTGTGTGTGTGTGTGTGTGTGTGTGTGTGTGTGTGTGTACACATGCACTCTTGCACTTAGGGTAGAATCTGTAGCCCTAGAAAGTACACATTAATTCAGCAGAAGAGAGAATGTGTATGCTGTTGGTGAGACGGTTTTGGATCCAAATGTTTCCCCTATGTTTTGAAAATAATGCAGTAGTCATTAACAAAAGTCAATTTTTAATAGTTTTCAGAATGAAAAATTTCTTAGGATCTTGTAGGTTGTTCATGTAAAAAGAGAGGATCTGGACTGTGACATTGTATGAGTGAACCAAGAGCTCAAGAAATTATGTATGTATATAGGTTATGAAGGATAGATGACCACTTGAGAGTGATATTGTAAATGACATTACTGTTTAGATATGGGCTAGACTGAATGATCTCTGAAAGTTTATTTTGTTTGTCCTTCATCGTATTTATATGAACATTTTTTAAACTTGATGTTTCAGTATAGATCAAATAAGGTAGAACATTATCATGATATATTTGCTGACATAGAATTTATTAAAGGATATAAGAGGAGTGTGTATCAGCAAGCACCCCAACATCCCCAGGGTGGCTGCCAACACTGGTTCTTAGATCTGCTTTTCTAAAGGAAAGCAACTCAAAATGAGTTAACAAGCTTACTTTAATCAATCAAACATATATCATTTACCTGGCTCAGGGAAAAAAAATATAGGTCAGCACCCCAAACTCCAGAGTATATAGACCGAACTTACAAGACAGAGAAACAAACAGATCAAGCAGACAGGCTTTCAAACTGTCCAACCATTACATCAATAGCAAATCATAGTTACCAGAGAGGAAATTATCAACATCTGGGTTTTCAAAGGGGGGGGGGGGTGCCTCTCAATGGCTGCCCAGAGTCTCATCTGGTTAAATCACACAACACTTCTCAAAGTGAGCCCCAAAGCAAAGCCTCACATCAGGTATTATATAGCCTTCTCCTGGGTCAGAGAATGTAACCACCCTCTTGACCCACTGCCCAATCACACAGCATCAAGGTGTAGGCATTCCTGAAAACCAAGCCTCCTGCTACAGGCTCCATGTAACCACATTCAGCCTATTAGGGGGCAGAGTATATTTTCAAATCAAGGAAGGTTCTCAGAGTCTCTTAAGCCTATCAAAGGGCCTGGGGGCAGGGAAGATCTTCAAATCTGCATTTCCATTACAGAGTGTTAGCAATCTCTAGAGACTCATCACTGTTCTTGTTTGATCTTCCTGCCCTTATAGAACAAATATCTGGGGATATGCTGGCCAACCTTAGAGACTTTGTTTTAGAGAGGGAATTGTGGATTAAATAGGGTTCCTATGTAAAGAATCAAAAGTTGGAGTAGGAGAAATTGATCCAAATGTAACCTGATTCATATGATATCTAGTACACAGTGTGTTTTCTTTGGGTTCAACAATTGTGTACATTTATAGAGCTAAAGTGATTTATATAGACCAAATATGGAAATTATTATGGCTTATCATTTGGATCTAATTTTACAACAGGACTCACCATTTTATTAGAGAGAAATAACATTAAATAGCAGATAGACTCAACCAGTCAGTGAGTCAACAAGCATTTATTATTATCCATTATGTGCCAGATAAAAGGTTGAAAAGAGTACTTACCCATAAGGAGCTCACATTCTAATTATACAACATATATTAACTTATGTGTTGTATAAACATATGTATGTATGTATGTATATGTGTGTGTGTATAAACATATAAAATAAATAAATAAATACCTACAAGCTAGATAGAGAGTAAAATGAAGGTAATCTTATAGATGAGGCCACTTGCAGCTGGGGTGGCCAGGAAGGCATTGCTGAAGAAAGTGGGGTTTGAACTGAGTCTTCATAGAAACTAGAGAAACAAAAAGGCAGATGCAGGGAGGTAAAACATACATACAACTTCCTAGGACTTTCCTGCTAAGACAAAGGTGAGTTACTATCAACATTTATGTGAGAAGTTCCCACACTAAAGTAAGTCAAAAATCACTTATCCTTCCCAACATATGCATTCATGTAGTTTCATTTATTTTCATTGACTTGATTCCCATCCAAGATAATTGACCTGGGGTCAGATTAAAGAGGTTGCCCTCTAAGAGAATTAGAGTTGCTCTGGAGACCCCAAAATACCAACACCCCAGTTCCTGCCAAATGAATTTAACTCAAGTCTTCTCAGCCAAAGAAAGGTAAACTTTATTAAAAGTTCACTTGCATTAGGGGGCGGAGTCAAGATGGCAGAGTAGAAACAGCTCATCCAAGCCACTCTGCCCCCAGATTACCCCCAAACTGTGTAAAAAGGGACTCTGAACAACTTCTGGAGCCCCAGCACCCACAGAACGACACAGAGAAGTTAACCTCCCTCTGAGGACAGCCTAGCAGCCCTGCAGGAAGGATCAGTGCAGCAGTCTGGGAGCAGGCAGCGCACAACTCGCAGAGCGCAGGAAGGGAGCCAAGCAGAGCCCAGGTCCACATGAGCTGAGGTTTTAGCCCCAGGGCGGCAGGGCCAGCAGCCGGCTGGAGGAACCCCAGAACACCAGGAGCTGTGGCAACTCCAGAATTATCAACATAGGCATGCCTAGGACAAAGTAAGAGGTTAGTGTCCTGTGGACTTTGGGACCTGTATTTGGGGGAATGCATCGGCTCCCTCCCCTGGGGGCTAGAAGCTGCTGAGGAGACATGCCATTTTGTAGTTTTCAGAGGCAGCTCCAGCTCCCAGCCTGCAATTAATTGTAGGAAGATCCAGTGATCAGTCTTGGGGGGGTAATCGCTCTTGCTTTAACCTCCCTGGATCTGGACTGTGATCTAGGGAGGAAGTCGTGGGTGGGTTTACAGCTTGCCAGAAACGGAAGTTGCCCCCCACACGTTCGGGACGAAAATTCCTCTATCTGGCCTTAAACCCATAGTGTGACAACAAGCCCAAAAGTCAAGTAATTAAGTGGCAACATGCCAAGGCAAAGGAAACAGAAAAATGCAACCCTAGACTCCTATTTTGGGGGCATAGAGCGGGAAAAGGACTGTGAGGTCAGAAGTCCTGCTCCAAAAGCCCCAGGGGAAAACATGAGCGGGTTGCAAGCCATAGAGGACCTTAAGAAGGACTTTAAAAATCAAATAAGAGAAGTGGAGGAAAAATTAGAAAGAGAAATGAGAAGGATGCAGGAAAAGTATGAAATGAGGGTCAACAGCCTGACTGAGGAAAACAACACCTTAAAAAATAGACTAACTCAAATGGCAAAGGAGGCCCAAAAGGGCAATGAGGAGAAGAATGCCTTAAAAAGTCGAATTTGCCAGATGGAAAAAGAATCTCAAAAGTTCACTGAGGAGATTCATTCCTTCAGAGTTAGACTGGAGCAAATGGAAGCTAATGACTTTATGAGAAATCAAGATGCTGTTAAGCAGATCCAAACAAATGAAAGATTAGAAGGCAATGTGAAATATCTCATGGGAAAAACCACTGACCTGGAAAATAGATCCAGGAGAGACAATTTAAAAATTATTGGACTACCTGAAAGCCATGATCAAAGAAAGAACCTAGAAATCACCCTTCAAGAAATTCTCAAGGAAAATTGCCCTGATGTTTTAGATCCAGAGGGCAAAATAGAGGTTGAAAGAATCCACAGATCACCTCCTGAAAAAGATCCCAAAAAGAAAACTCCCAGGAATATTATAGCCAGGTTCCAGAATCCCCAGATCAAGGAGAAAATACTACAAGCAGCCAGGAAGAAACAATTTCAATATTGTGGAAACACAATCAGAATAGCCCAGGACCTGGCAGCTTCTACACTGAGGGATCGAAGGGCATGGAATATGATATTCCAGAGGGCAAAAGAACTGGGAATGAACCCAAGGGTCACCTACCCAGCAAAACTGAGTCTTTTGTTTCAGGGGAAGATATGGTCATTCAGTGGAATAGAGGACTTTCAAGCATTCTTGAGGAAAAAACCAGAATTGAATAGAAAATTTGACATCCAGACACAAGAAGCAAGAGATGCCTGAGAAGGTAATCAGGGAAAAGAAATCAAAAGGAACTTATCAAAGTTGAACTATTTACATTCCTATATGGAAAACAATAACTGTGAGTGATGATATCTTTCTCACTATGAAAATAATGGAAGAAGGGTGTGTGGTCATATGAATACATATGTGAATGTGTGTGTATATGGATAGAGGGCATAGGTTGAATTTGTTGGGAAGGGAGAATACTCAAGGGATGAAATTATGAGGTGAGAGAGGAAAGTGGCAAGAGGAGACGGGGAGAGACAGGGCAGGGTAAACTATCTCATGTAGAAGAAGCAAGGGGCAGTGGTTGCAAGGGAGGGGGAGAATAGGAAGGGAAAAAAAAGGCATATCCACATTCTCATTTGGTTCAGGGAGAGAATGACATACATACTAAATGGGATAGCTCAACCTGCAGCAGAATAGGGGGAAGGGGGATGAGAGGAGGGATGATTGATGGGGGGAGCATCCTTGGGGAGAGGGGAGGTTAGAAGTACCCACTATAGAAGAGGGACAGGATCATGTAGGGAATGGACCAGGTGGGGTGTGGGATGAGAGGGAGGGAATGATAAGCAGCCTTGTACAATATATCTCCTATGATAATGTTTTGCATAGCTAGACATGTACAACATATACTGAATTACTTATCTCCCCAGAGGGAATGGGTGACAAGGGAGGAAGGAAATGGATCTGAAATTCGAGGTCTTAACATTAAATGTTTCAAATATATATATAAATACTATTATTAATACTCTTTTGCTTATAATTGGGAGATAAGATGTGCAGGCATTGGGACACAAAGATTCACCTTCCTCTAATGGAAAAGTCGAAGGGGGTATGGGAGAAGGTATGGGAGAGAGCAGATTGGAGGAAGTGATATCTTGTGGGACTGCTATTCTGGGAGGTTGGGTAGGGGAATAACGGGGGGAAAATGATTGTAACTCAAAATCTGGCGGAAATGAATGATGTAAAACAGAAGTTAATAAAGCATTTGTTTAAAAAAAAAGTTCACTTGCATTAGACATAGAGTACGTCTATGCTAGGTCATTCTATGGCACTCTCACTCTTCTATGGCATTCTATGGTGCTCTCACTATTCTATGGCCCTCTCACCTTACTTGGTATGAGATGGGGTATTATATAAAGAAGGTTATGGGAGGAATCTAAGGGTGGTCTAGAGGAGGAATTTGGGGAAGGTCTTCAGGAGAAGTCAGAAGAGGTCAATGAATGATTAAGGGTGGGAAGTTGCTGGAGGCTACTTGGAGCCCAATACACAATGGTGGGCTATGCCTGTTCAAGAGTGGATTGATATTTTGATAGGCTCAAGGGTGGGAAGTAGATAGACAAATGGAGGGCTAGGCTAGTAACAGAGTTCTGGGCCCAGCCACAATGTAACACTGATGGCCTCATGCACAGGCCTCATCAAAAGGGATGATATAATCAGAGTTCAAGGGGGCAGTTCCCAGAGCCTATATCTCAAAGATTCAAGGAGAGCTCAAGGGGATACCCAGAACCTGCACCTCATCAATCATGACTTTAGATTGAACCTAAAAATTATATACATTAGGACAGGGGGAGGGAAACCTGAAGCCTCAAGGCCATAGGTGGCCCTCTAGATCCCCAAGTGCAGCTCTTTGCAGTCTCTGAGGCTGTAGGTTCTCCACCCCTAACCCAGACTAATATTCACTAATAGAATAACATTTAATGCATATATATATATATATATATATATATATATACATACACACGTACATATATACATATACATACATATGTATGTATACACACACACGTATTTTTAGCCCAATTCTCCTTTTCTCTGAGTATAGCAGAGTCCTGGTCTCTGGTCCCTAACTTACTGATTCCCCACCTGGCAGGAAATAAAGCCCTCCCTGGAGAAAGGTGAGAGAAGAAAAGGATAAAGATATCTCTTTGGTCCTCCCTGCTAGATGTAGGGGACAGCCTCATAAAGATGACTTCACCTCTCTAAGCTTCACTTTCCTCTTCTGAAAAACGAGAAGCAGAACTCGAAAAAATTCCCATTCAATAGTTTGTGATGGCAAAGCTCTTCCAAGGGTGGATACTATGAACGCATTGTCCAATCAGAATAAAACTGGTTATAAACAAAAAGATAAATGAAAAGTGAACTTTATATATGGTGAAATGTAGAGAGGTGAGCCCACTTAGCCCCTATTAACTTGTTCCATCTCCACTGGCTTACATGGCCTAACGTAGTACTTTGGGAAGGCAGAAAGACTTTTTCATTCTGTTCAGAGATACACTTTCTGATGGATAGCTAAATAACCTTTGATTTCATCCCTCTGGTGTAGAAGATGAAAATCTTTTAAGAACTAGAGTCCCAAGGAAATGTAAATACTGCTTATTCAGGACTGACATTTCAAAGGACCTTGGTCCCACCAGCAGCAATGGCTTTTCTGTATTATCAGGTTTTCTGTCATTCATGTTGATTAAAGTTGATAAACATTGGAAATCATTTGGGGTAGACAGAAGAATACAAAGGAGAGAGATGTAACTCTATCTTTACTTGAAAAGGTCTATACTTCTTGGGAATAGAGCAAACACATTCTAACTTCTATACCTTTGCTTCCTCAGAGCATATTGAGTTATTTCAGGCAGAGGGAGAGAGAGTGAGAGAAATAGAAAGGCAAAAAGAGATTTGCAATGAGACATCCAGAGGCACAAAAAGACACTCGAGGAAAGGATGTGGCACACAGAGAATAGCAGAAAGCAAATAACCAGAAAGCCAAACAGAAACATAAATCCAAAAAGACACAGAGATGTAATGTATAGAATAGGAAATGTTCAGATACAGTGAAGAAGACAAGCTAGCAGAGAGAAAGAGACAAAAATTGGAGTCCCAGAAAGAGTTGAAAACACAGAGAGACAGGTACAAAGACACACAGTAAATTAGACAGACACAGGAAGGGTATTATATAAAAAGTGAGAAGTGAGCTTAACGGGAGGAAGAGACATAGGGAGAGAAAGAGATAGAGAGAGATGGATTTGTGGGTTACCACATTGTGGAAATGTGAGGACATATCTGGAGAAAATGGAATAAGCATGAAAGAATATCTTGAGTATTCATGGACCCAAAAGTCTGTTATTTTTGGCCAATCCAGGGGAAAACATGGATGATCACACTCACACTGATTATGGAAAATATTTGCCTTAAAATTGAGCTCAAAGCATTTATTATACATATGATGAAGGTAAATTTGAAAAACTTTGGGAGACAAAAATATTTTTTTCACTATTTAAACCTGGGTTCATATTGTTTGATTTAGGAAATACCTATTTTGGGGGGTATGGAGATTATATTGACTAAAACCAAAGAAAATATTGATTGATTAAAAAAAAGTTTAATGCCCCTTGCACAGTTTTTAAGGTTAAGTGAGCAGTTATGTATAGGGACTAACAACAGGGAATAAGTAAGTAACTAAAACAAGTAATAACAAACAGCAATGTGTCGAGGAAACTGAAATAAGATGATAGGGAAATTAGTTGATGGAACTCATATAATTTAGTCTGAAGTAGAAGAGTTCATGGGAGTTTATGGTAACTGTCTTCAGGTATCTGGAGGATTGTTATGGGGAGGAAAAAAATGTTTCCAGCCTTATTTTAAAGGCAAGAACTAGGAGAAATGGGTGAAAGTTACAGGGAGGCAGAATTTATCTCAATATTGAAAAATTACTACTAATCTAAGTAGCGCGGAAGCTCATTTAGAAAAGGGAAGAAGTAGGGGTGGCTAGGTGGCACATTGAATAGAGTCTTGGAGTCAGGAGGACCTGAGTCCAAATCTGGCCTCAGACACTTAACACAAAAACTAGCTGTGCGACCTTGGGCAAGTCACTTAATCCCAAATTGCGCTCCCAAAAAAAGCAAAAAATAAAATAAAATAAAATAAAAATAAAAAAGGAAAGAGATGAATGAATAAATGAATGAAAAGTAATTTATTAGGTACTTATTCACAAGCACTAAACACTTAGTGATATAAAGACAAAAATAAGAGTCCCAACTCTCAAGAAAGTCAAATTCAAATGATGAAACAATTCATTAAGAGGTTTTTGGTTCAAGGTACTAGTGAAAGCATAGTCATCTTTATGTTGTTGTTGTTCAATTATTCCAATTGTGTCCAGCTCTACATGACAACATTTGTGATGTTCTTGTCAAAGATAGTGAAGTGGTTTACCATTTCTTTCTCCAGCTGATTTTACAGATGAGAAACTGAGGCAAACAGTGTGCAGTGACTTACCCAGAGCGCTACAGCTAGCCAGTTAAGTGTCTGAGGCCAGATTTAAACTCAGGAAGATGAGTCTTCCTTTCCCCAGGCCTGTCACTCTATCCTCAGCATCTATTAGCTGCACGTAGTGTGGAACTATAGCTGAAAAGCTAAGGGAAATAGAAGTTAATTGACTCGACCAGGGTCACATAGATTGTTGTAAGTATCTGAGACTAGAGTTCAACTCAGGTTTCCTGAGTTAAGGCCTGACTAAAATGATACATACTGCCTCTAGTACAGCTGAGTAGATAGAACCTTATACCTTGGGTCTGAAAGATTTGTATTCTTATCTAGCCTATGGCACTTCACTAGTTGTGTGAATAGAAGCAAATCACTTAAACTCTGTGAGGTTCACTGTCCTCATCTACATAATAATACCTCTTGTGGATATTGGCAGGCTAAAAGGAGATAATATATGTAAAACATTCTTCAAACTTTTAAAAACTATATAAATGCCAGTTATGAATAATTGTTTTAAATTTAAACATTGCTTTCAAATAATTTTATATGATATGATACAGCTTTGGAAATACAAGAAACAATTGTCAATTATGTATAGTACTTTGTACTATTTTAGAAAGACACTAATTCCCTTAATGGAGGATGAGTATTCCTGGGAGAGTGGATATTTTTGGCATTGCTAAATCATCCATCAGTTTCTACCAGTAGCTAACCAAAGCATGACAGCCTCATCTAGAGGAAGGTGACCACAAACACAGGATACCATGTGATTAAGCTTAAGAATTACTAACTCAACGGGGCAGCTGGATGGCACAGTGAGTAGAGCATTCGCCCTCAAGTCAGAAGGACCTGAGTTCAGATCCGGCCTCAGACACTTAAGGCACACGCAAACAACAACAACAACAACAACAAAAAAAAAACCTAGGCGTATGACCTTGGGCAAGTTACTTAACCCAATTGCCCTCAAAAAAAAAAAAGCAAAAACAAACAAAAAAGAATTATTAAATCAAAACATATAGAAATGTGTTCTTTGATATTGGTATTCTTTTCAAAATTGCATGTGGAGACCCCAAGAAAAAGAGGGTTTTAGTTAATTTTTTTCTATAGTGCTAAAATTCATTACTATGCAATGAAACTTCTTATGACAAATCCTACTAAACCACTTCTCAAACAAGAGACAGCAGTCTACACTGAGATCATATATATAATATATACCATATATTATATATAAAATAGAATATGTAATATATAAAATATATTTTTTCCCCCACTATGGGCAAGACCTAATCAAAACTTATGGTTGAAACAATAAGTCACCAAGGAACCATTGGATAGAAACTTTGGGGGAGGGATAAGAATGAACATATTCATAGATCTGGGGGTTTGAAAAGTGGGTTTGGCATAGCAAATCCGTGAGACTGTTAGTGTAAACATCATTATCTTTTTTTTTGAGCTTAGACAAGTAAGACAGAGAGAAATACCTTGTCCAGAACTAGTACATATTATAACTGTGACCTAAACTTAAGTTTTTTTTTTTTATTTCTAAAGGCAACATACTTTTTTACTGTATTGTTATACAATATATGCAGATTTTTTCATTTAAAAATAAAAAGTAATAGATCTTTTTCAGTTACATGTAAAGAAAGTTTTCAACATTCACTTTTAGAAGATTTTGAGTTCCAAACTTTCTTTGCTTTCCTTCCCTCCCTTTCTCCTTCCCAAGAGAGCAAGCAATCTGACACAAGATATACGCATACACTTATATTAAATATATTTTCACATTAGTAATGTTATGAGAGAAGAATCAGAACAAAAAGGAAAAACTAAGAGAAAGGAAAAAAAATGATGAAAATACTCTGCTTCAATCTGCATTCAGACTCCAGAGTTCTTTCTCTGGAAATGGAGAATATTTTCCATCATGGGACATTTGGAACTATCTTAGATCATTGTATTGCTGAGACAAGCCAAGTCTCTCAAAGTTGATCATAGTGCAATATATTTGTTTCTGTGTACCATGTTCTTATGGTTCTGCTCACTTCAGTTAGCATAAATTCATATAAATTTTTCCAGGTTTGTTTTTTTTTTTTTTGAAATCTGCCTGTTCAACATTTCTTATAGCACAATATTGTTCCATTACATTCACATACCGCATTTTGTACAGCCATTCCCCAACTGATGGGCATTCTCTCAATTTCCATTTCTTTGTCACCACAAAAAGAGCTGCTATAAATATTTTTTGTATATGTGAATCCTTTTCCCTTTTTTTATGATCTCTTTGGGATATAGACCTAGTAGTGGTATTGCTGGATCAAAGTGTATGAACAGTTTTCTCATTCTTTGGGCATAGTTCCAAATTGCTTTCCAGAATGGGTGGATAAGTTCACAATGTTCCAATTTCCCCACACCTCCACATTTATCATTCTCCTTTTCTGTCATATTAGCCAAAATTATAGTTCTGAGGTGGTACCTCAGAGCTGTTTTAATTTACATTTCTCTTATCAATAGTGATTTGAATTATTATTTTATATGATTATAAATAGCTTTAATTTCTTCAACTGAAAACTTCCTCTTCATATTCTTTGATAAATTGTAGGATGACTTGTATTATTATAAATTTGATTCAGTTCTCTATATATTTGAGAAACGATACATTTGTCAAAGACACTTACTGCAAATACTTTTTCCCAATTTTTGTGCTTTCCTTCTGATATTGGTTGCATTAGCTTTTTTTTTGCAAAAATTTTAAAAAATTATTAATGTAATCAAAATTGTCCATTTTGCATTTCATAATATTCTTTATCTCTTCTTTGGTTATAAATTCTTCTGTTCTACATAGATCTGACAGTTAAATTGTTTCTTGCTATCGTGATTTTACTATGTTACCACACTTTATATCTAAATTATGTACCCATTTGTAAAAGGAATGGGTATTTGAAGACCTCCCCTGCTTTGAGAGTAAACACTTAGTAGTCACATGGAGCCTGTGATGGAGGGAATTTGCTAAAGGGTAGAGCAGAGCCCACAGGAAGCTTCCCTGCTGTGAAGATAAACTCTTCCCCCTAATAGGCTGAATGTCGTCCCATGGAGCCTGTGGTGGGAGGAGTTTGATAAAGGGAAGCAGAGCCCACAGGAGGCTAACAGTCAGAACTAGCAAGATGGTGGGAGAGTCTTGATCTTGTATTGGTTTATGGGAAGGCTAAAGGATGTTGTGGCTCTCAGTGTTACTATGGCTTCTAAATAGCTTTCATACTATGATGGAATCGGCTTATTGGTTTTGGGATTCGATTTTCTTGTGTCTAAATAAGTGTTTTATTTCTATCCTTGATATGGAGATTTTGGTACATTTTGCAATTGAATGTCCTGCAATATTTATAGTTATGGTCTTTATCATGATCATGGGTGCTGTAAATATTGCATTGGCACGACATTTGGCAATGAGAATAGGGTGGCAAAATATCAAACCTCTAGTTGTGGGGAGAAGGGATTTGGAAGAAATGGGTATCCCAGTATGGGAGGATTTGCCTTATGCCTCCCTAGCCAGGGAGTGGTCTAAAAGTACAGGCCTCTGTGAAAACTGGAAACAAAGGCTACAGCAGGGAGAACCAAGAGATTTAGAAACATGTTTGCAAACAGTAGCAATGAAACCCGGGAGAGAGCTGGAGGCAGTGTGTAGAAGAGGATGGGTTTTGATAAAAGGCTACCATATTGTGTGTAAAAGCAGAGACAAACTGCTTTAAGAGTTGGCTAAGTACAGAATTTGAGCCCTCCTTTAGAAGAGCAAGCTGAGTCTCAAGTGGAAGGAGAGAGAACCGAAGAGTCTCTGGAAGCAGAGAGGGTTATTGTAAATTTGGCTCAGAAAGAGAAGCAAAAATGTTAACTGGAAGAAATCTCATATAGTTTTGGTAGAGTCTGAGCCTAATTGCTATAATGACTTACCAAGAGAGTTCATGGGTTGTAAAGAATAGTACAATACAGACTGACATATTGTTTCATGAGGAAGCTTTATAAGGGCAGAAGCTCACCTCATACTGAGAAGAAAGCAGGAGAATCAGGGAGGACAATAAGTGTTCGAGGAGATACTTGAGGATTTCACTCATCAGGAGATTACTGATGTTTTGAGCAAATGCACCCAAAGGATGGGAGAATCCTTAATGTCTTGGATGGTAAGAATCAGTGATGAAGAAGCTGGAGGAGTAGTGGTAGATAGAGTGGACTGCTTGAAATTTATAAATATTTGCCAGAATCCTTTTGTCCAGCAAGCTTTTAGGGATTATCATTCGGCAGGAGGTAACAATACGATTAATCTGTTAGCTTTAGCAGCTGAAGGATGCAATAAAATGTATCCCACTGATTCTATATGGCCTAGTGGAGACAGCCCCTGGTACACGCTTAGAGACTGTATGAGAAAGTTGAAAGAAGAAGTAATGAAAACTGCTATGATGGTTGGAGATGCGGATGTGTACCATGAAATGCCCTTAGCAGTTCCTCACAGAAATATTATGGTGAAAACAGCTCCTCCTGCTTATAAGCACCTCCTACTGACTCTACTAATTGATAAAGTAGGGCATCTTCTCTCAGAGGCACTGAATAAGATTTCACAGCTAAGTGACTTAGGAGAATGGGAAAATGATAAGTTTCCTTGAAAGAGAAAATTAAATGGCCAGCAGATTCAAATTCAGAATATATTGCAAGGAAAAGAATTGTTTACTGCTCTATTGAGAGCAGGGGTTGATTTTAGAAAAATTGATGGTATTCCAACTAATGAACTATACAAAATGTATCAAGAAAATCAGCTTGATGCTAGACAGAATAGAGAAGTGAGAACTGCCCCCCACAGATGCTCTTGACCATTGTATCCAAGTTTGTCTCACCTTCAGGGGGACTCAGATTAAAGAAAGTTCTGGGATAGGTGGAAGTGGTCAATGTGCTTAAGTTGTGGCAATGTATCAATTCATTGGAATAGAGCAAGGAGGACAGTATCATATATTCTCCTGTGAATGAGGTTTTGATAGTGAATCCATGGACTCCAGAAGCATGGCTGTCCCAACATTTGTCTCTTTTTGACATTTTGTCTGTTAAACTTGGTTGCAAGATTTGTTTTCTGAAGGTGTGGTACCTTCCACCTGCAGATGCCTGATTGCTTAAGTCAGATGTCATCCTCTGTCCACGGCTGTGATGTGCCACCACTGGACCTGGCATTGACCAAGTTCCAGATGACAGCTAAAGAACTGACATTGTCCAAGCATGGAGCCTGTGGTTGGAGGAGTTTGCTGAATGGAAGCAGAGCCCACAGGAAGCTGGGAGTCAGAGCTAGCAAGACAGTGAGAGAGAGAGAGAGTATGCTCAGGCAAGGAGATAGAGAGGCTTGTGAGTAAATATTAATCTTGTATTGGTTTGTGGGAAGGCTAAAGGATGCTGTGCCTCTCCATGTTATTATGGAATATCTTTGGTATTGTGATGGAATCAGCTTACTGGTTTTGGCATTCGGTTTTCTTGTGTCTAAATAAATGTTCCGTTTCTGTCCTCTATATGGAGAGTTTTGTGATTGAATGTCATGCCATATCTATAGTCATGGTCTTTATCATGATCATGGGAGCTGTAAATGTTGTATTGCCACTACACCCTTTCAACCTTATCTTGGTATATGATGTAAGATTTTGATCTAGGCCTAGTTTTTGACATACTAATTTCCAGTTTCCCCAGTAATTTTTAGTAAGTAGTAAGTTCTCATCCCAGAAGTTCTAGTCTTTGGGTTTATTAAGCAGTAGATTACTATAGTTATTGACTACTCTGTCTTGTGTATGTAATCTCTTCCACTCATCCACTACTCTGTTTCTTAGCCAGTAGCAAATAGTTTTGATGATTGCCACTTTATAATATAGTTTTAGTTCTTGTATAGCTAGACAACCTTCCTTTGCATTTAAAAAAATAATAATTCCCTTGATATTCTCTATTTTTTGTTATTCTGGATGAGATTCATCCATTTTTTTTGAAAATTGTTATGATATCATAAAATCGTTAAATCATCAATTCAGCGGTTTAATTTCTGATCTGTTTGGAGTTAACATACAACAGGGAAGTCAAAACATTATGCCCATTATACAGATCACATACTTCTGGTCCAATTACTTTAAGATGTTTTACATGTATTTTTAAATTAAGATTTACATGTATTTAATCTGTTAGAGGTCAAATTTGGTTCAAATACTTTGAGATGTTAACTGATGTGCCCCATCATAGCTCTATAGACAGTATACAACTTAGAAACATAAGTCCAAAGGATACCTCCCCCATAGTTATATTATCTGTTTTTTAGGATGTTTATTTAATAAGCAATGAAGAAAGAAGAAGGGGAAAACTTGTGGAAAAGGCAGTGACAGCTAAAATGATATGATGTGACTGTTCAAAACACCTGGCAATTCTGGGGGCAGGACTGTGCTCTTTGGAATAAAAATTCTGTGTTGGAGCAGACTTATCTCAGGGAAGGGATAAACATAAGGAAATAGATTGATCATACTAAATTTATATTTGCTGTGATATCCACCCCATTTCTAAATTTTTCTTCTGCAGTCCTTGGAAATGGTAAGCTTAAGAACATCAATATCTGCCTTGCTTATAACAAACTTAACTCGGCCTTCTTGTGTGTAAAATTAAGAATTTGCATAAATGATATCCAGGTTTTTTTTCCAGTGTTAATATTCTATGCTTTAAAGTACTTTCTTTAAAGGAAGCAATGAGAGGAGGAGATTATTCTAGAGCTCAAATAGCATCCTACGTTCTAATATTCTTTCTGTAATAAGTATATAGCCTGGGAAATTGGAGTCAGAGATCAACACCTTATCTTCAAAGAATTTAATCAGTTATTCTCCTTATAAGGGAGAAGTTTCAATTGTCCTAGCACCATGGTTTGTTTTTTTTTCTGCTTTGATACACACACACACACATATATGCATATATGCACACATACATATATATGCACACATATGTATAGATGCATTATGTATCTCTATACATATACGTATACCTACATACATGCATGCATGCATGCATACATACACATATATCTTAAATTCTTTGATTGGGTCAAGAAAAGACTAGATTAATGGTTGACAAAAGAGGTTGATGTGACTCAGTTGGCCTCAACCAGAGGAATTTCAGCCAATGTTAGTCCACCCAAGAGGTAAAGAACTCCAAGTCTTGTAACCCATGATTACAGTTTGAAAATTGAATCCAGGTTCTCATGAGAAAATCTTATGATTAGGAGACTTTCTCCTTTTCCACCTTCCCTACTCCATTCCAATCATATTAATAGGGAAACTGGACCTGTAGCAGTCAATGTCTTCATCTGAAAGCAAAGCTACATAGAAGACAAACATCTATGAAAACAATGAATATAATCACCCAATGAATTTTCAAGAATTGTGAATTCTTTCATCTGAAATGAATTTAAGATTATAGGCACAGTGATTGGCGAGGATAGGGCTGAGCTTAGCATCTTGAGTTCAAATATGAAGCCAGAGGAATTTATTAAATCTGGGGACTGGCTGAAGTCCTAGGACTGGTAACTTTTTCTCTGGGACTCCTTTGTAAAGGAGTTTTCCAAAGAAATTAGGTGGCATTCCACCAAACAGAAATGGTGGAGACATGTTATATGGATGATTCTTTGGAGGATCAGAGAAATCCACATAGATTAGAGCTTGGGCATCCAGTCAGACTGGAACAGCTGAAACAACTTGGCATCTTTTACTAGAAAGTGGATGCTGGCAAGTATGAGAATGATCCAGGGCTAGAGAAAATCTGAAAAGAAAATACTAGTGGATGGACATATTAGCCATTTGTAAAGAGAAATTATCAAATTATGAAGCAGAGATAAAGGTGTTTTAAGAAGTACATTTACACTTTGATGATGAAATTTTATATAATCTGGATGGAAGTGAATACTTTGGTATAAGAGATAAAGAAGATGAGTGGGTCCACATCTTCATGGAGAAAGGAGACATGATAACCCTTCAGCTGGGATTTATCATCACATTACACTAAATGAAACAAGATTTGTTAAGGTAATGAAACTATTAGAGAACCGACCTGGATAGCATATAATGGTCTGGCTAATCATTTTGATGCTTGAGGGCAGTTTCTGGCCCAAAGAACATAAAAGTGCTCCTCAGAGACTGACAAAATGTTTGGAAATGGGCCAAATATGACAATTAAGCAAAATGTTAATAATTTTGCTTTTTCTTCTCTGTCATGGACTTGAATATATGTTTTCTTTTTAAAGATTGATTCAAAAAGGAATGAAAAGAAGACACAGTACATGGAGGTGGATGCAGTACACACAGGAGGACACAGTCGGAGCAAGCCCCAGCAAGCTGATTCACCAACTGCAGGGGCGATTCCAAGGCTTATCACAGAACTGGGGATCTGTCAGAGCTTGGTAAGAGATAAGCACAGAGCTCATGGAAGCAAAAGCAGCTGATACTGGGGCTATCAATTCAGTCTGGAAGTTGAAAAATCACCTACCTAAACTTCCAGGGACAAAGATGGTGGAGTATACCCCAACTGCACTAATCCCTCCCCACCCTGGCTCTGAAAACCTAGAGAATATTGCCCCAGAGTAAAATTGTAAAATAGTGGAACCAACTGAAGGCTTGGGAGTCCTAGAGGAAGGGTGGGGCTAAGGCTATGCCTCAAAATGGAGAGAGAGAAACAAATTGCAAAGAAAAAGACTTTAGAAATCTATTATTGTAAACATGAATAACCAAATTCAGAAGGAGATATCATTGACTACACCAAGAGCTGAAGACTCAAAAGGGAATATGAACTGGTTTCAAGCCCAGAAAGCATTCTTAGAAGAGCTCAGGAAGGACTTTAAAAAACACATTAGAGAGGCATATGATAAATTGACCAATTCTTTTAAAATTACAATTGTGAAAATAGAACAAAAAGAAAAAAAATCACTGAAGAAAACGGCTCCTTAAAAAGAAAAACGTGTGAAATGGAAAAAGAGGTTCAAAATCTAAATGGAGAAAATAAATCATAAAAATGAAATCTGAACATATGGAGAAAGAGCTTCAAAAATTAACAGAGGAAAATAATTTGCTGAAAATTAGAATCAGTCAAATTGAAAATAATGATCTATGAGGCATCAAGAATCTGTCAAAAAAAAAAAACCCTCAAGAAGGAAAAATTGGAAAAATATGTTAAATATCTCAATGGAAAAAATAACTGATCTGGTGAAGAGATCAATGCAAGATAATCTAAGAATTATTGGTCTACCAGAAAGTCATGATGAATAAAAGAGCCTAGGCAACATCTTCCAAGAAATCATCAAGGAAAACTGCCCTGAGGTCCTTGGAACAGATAAAACAGTTATTGAAAGAATCCAGTGGACACCTCCTGAAAGAGATCCCAAATTGAAAACTCCAAGAAATGTTGTAGCCAAATTCCTCAACTATGAGGTAAAGGAGAAGATACTGCAAGCAGCCAGAAAGAAACAATTCAAATCTCGCAGAACTACAATCAGGATCGCACAGGACCTAGCAGATTCTACACTGAAATATTGGAGGGACTGGAAAATGATATTTTGTAAGGCAAAAGAGCTTGGACTATAACCAATGATCAGCTATTCAGAAAAACTGAGCATAACCTTTCAGGCAAGGAGATGGCCACTGTAATAGTAATGGAATTTGAAGATCTTCCATGCCCCTTGTATTTTCAATTAAACAGGTACTTAGCACCTTGTTCCAAGTTAATGATTGTGTCAAGTATTAAGACAAAGAACTTGGGAATCCCACAGTGGGATGGACTTGTTGACATTACAGGAAAAGGAAGAACAGGGGGGAGTTAATACTGTATAAAAGGAAAAAGCCTAAGCTGAGAGAAGCCAGAACTTCTGGGAGCGAGCATCTGGAGGCAGGGCTGCTACTGCTGGAGAGAGAGAAAAGAACTGAGAACTGAACTGAGAATTGAGAAGAGAAATTAAACTGATGACTGAAATTAGAATTGAGAAGAACTGAGAAATGAGAAGAGATGAGAACTGGGAGGAGGCATGGCTGTGGTGTTGGTACTTTGTCTCTTTTGCTGTTACTTTGTCAGATTTGTCTGCTGATAGAGGATGGTGCTGTTGTTACAGAAGCCATGGGACCCTCCTGCTGGTTCAGAAGCCCTGAAAGAGGATTTTTTTTGTTGTGTGTTTACAGAAATCCTAGAGGAGGGTCTTGCTTACTATGTCAGAGATCCTGGGACTGTACTGATCATTTGTGTTGATTGACCAGACCTTGTTGTTGGGTCTATGTTGATTTCATAGGTAGAAAGTGAATTGATGAGGGTGACGGTATGAATGTTATTTTGGCTTTGTTAAGCTTTGTCTTCCCAGGAACAGAAACTGTGAAGGACATGAGGTGGACCTGACACTGTGAACTTCAATATGGAACAGGAACTGCACAAGAAGCTGGACAAAGAACTGAGAGCTGTCTGCCTTTGAACCCAGGAGGCAGTTGGATAGATTCAGGCAGGAGATGGGACCATGGAAAAGGAATCATGGAAGCTGAGAGCCTGCATCAAGTCAAGATGAAAAGGTCTCTCCTTGGGCATTAATGCAAAATGAGATTTACTGTGGGCTAGGGGTGGAGAATGTTGACCTTTACATTTAGATGATTGAGTTACAGATTTACTAATTAAGCATGACTGGAAAATAATCTCCAATTAAGAAGAAAGAAGACTTTTTGATTGAAGAAATTAAGACAATGTGACTTAGGGGTGGAGGACTTTGTGTCTTTGTACTTTGTGACAATTCTGGGGCCTTACCTCCTTAAGGATGATTGAATTAAGGGGCTTACTAAATGATTGTGTTATTAAATGAATATTATCTTTTGCTTAAAACTATGTGACCACTTTGGTGAAAACTAAGAGGCCATTTTAGCGATAAGTTGTTATGTTATAACATTGCAAATGCTGTACTTTGATTTCTGTGAATATTTTGCCTTAATTTGTTACTGAATAAATAGTTTGCTATACTGTGTAATTAGAACCTTGAGCCTCTTCACAGCAGGAGTTCTCAGGAAAGCTGCTCGAATTTGGCTTTACAATCATTCAGTGAAATAAGGGACTTCCAGATGTTCCTTATGAAAAAGCCAAAGCTCAATGGAAAATTTGATCTCCAAATAAAAGACTCAAGAGAGACATAGAAAGGTAAATACGGTAAACACACACACACACACACACACACACACACACACACACACAGAGCTTGCTATTTAATAAGAGCAAACTGTTTATATCCTTATATGGGAAGCTAATACCTATCAATATTGAGAACTGTATATTTACCAATACATTTAAAAGCGATACAGATAAATAGAGGGTGTGGGTATAAATTGACTAATGTGATGATAAAAACCTTATTAAGGGGTGCAAAAAGACCAAAATGGGAGAAGAAAGGAGGAGGCAGAAATTATGCCACACAATGAAGCATAAAAACATATTAAAGTAGAGGGAAAGAAGGGAGAGAGATGAACATTATATGAGCTTTGCCCTCATTGGTTTTGGTGTAAGGGTAATATAATAATAAGGATAATAACATAATCATTTAAATATAGGACACTATTGTGAAGAGACATAAAACTTATCATATTAGAGGGAAAGAGGGATGGGAGAGGAGCACTGTATGAGATTTGTTCTCATCAATCTTGGTCCAAGGAGGAAATAACACATTACATTAAGTAGAAAAATCAATCATACCCTACAGGCAATAGGAGGGGGAAGGGGAAAGAAAAGGGGGGAGGCAGAAGGGAAGGAAGAAGTAGACCTGGGAAAGGGTAGCAAAAGGGAGGGGCTTCTTAGGGAGGGAATACTGAGGGAGGAGGTGGCCAAAAGGAAAACTATTAAGGAGGGAAAGAGAAAAGGGAGAAATAAAAGCATAAACAGGGGAGGGAATAGGGTGGAGGGAAAGACATAAATAGTAATCATAATTGTGAATATGAATGTGATGAAATCTCCCATGAAACAGTCAGTTATCAGAATGCATTAAAAACCATAATCCTACAATATGCTGTTTACAAGAAACACATCTGAAACAGGGGATACACACAGGGTAAAGGTAAAAGGCTGGTGTAAAATATTTTATGCTTCAGCTAAAGTAAAAAAAAAAGCAGGGCTAGCAATCTTTATCTCAGATAAAGCAAAAGCAAAAACAGATCAAATTGTGGTGGCTAGGTGGCGTGGTGGATAGAGCACCAGCCCTGGAGTCAGGAGGACCTGAGTTCAAATCCAGTCTCAAATACTTAACACTTGCTAGACATGTGACCTTGGGCAAGTCACTTAACCCCAATTGCCCTGCCTTTCCCCCACCAAAAAGAAAATAAATATCTAATTAAAAGAGATAAGGAAGGAAAATATATCCTGCTAAAAGGCACCGTTGAAAATGAAGCAATATCATTACTAAGCATATATGCACCAAGCAGTATAGCATCCAAAATCCTAGAATAGAAGTGAAGAGAGTTAGAGGAAGAAATAGAAAGCAAAAGTATACTAGTGGGGGACCTCAATTTCCCCCACTCTGAATGTGATAAATCTAACCTCAAACAAGAAAGAAGTTAAAGAGGTGAATAGAATTTTACAGAAGATAGATATGATAGACCTTTGGAGAAAATTGAATGCGGATAAAAAAGAATATACCTTCTCCTCAGCAGTATGTGGCACATACACAAAAAATGACCAGGTACTAGCATAAAACCCTCACAATTAAGTGCAGAAAGGCAGAAATATTAAATGCATCATTCTCAGATCATGATGCAATAAAAATTATATGTGATGAAAGGCCATGGAAGGAGAGACTAAAAACTAATTAGAAACTAAATAATTCAATCCCGAAGAATGAATGGGTCAAACAACAAATTATAGAAACAATCAGTAATTTAATTCAAGAGAATGACAACAGTGAGACAACATACCAAAACTTGTGGGATGCTGCAACAGCAGTTCTTAGGGGAAGTGTTGTATCTCTGAATGCATGCATGAATAAAATAGAGAAAATGGAAATCAATAAATTGGGTATGCAACTGAAAAAAACCAGAAAAAGAACAAATTGGAAATCCCTAATTAAATACCAAATTGAAAATACTGAGAACCAAAGGAGAAATTAATAAAATTAAAATTAAAAAACTATTGAATTAATAAATAAAACTTAGGGCCAGTTTTATGAAAAAAGCGATAAATTTGATAGACCTTTAATCAATAGTAAGAAGAAAAGAAAGAAGAAAACCAAGTCACAAGTATCAAAAATGAAAAGGGTGAATTTACCCCCAATGGACAGGAAATTAAAATAATCATTAGGAGTTATTTTACCCAATTGTATGCCCATAAATTTGACAATCTTAGTGAAATGGATAAATATTTACAAAAATATAAGTTGCCTAGATTAACTGAAGGGGATATAAAATACTTAAATATTCCCATCTCAGAAAAAGAAGTTGAACAAGACATTAATGAACCCCCTAGGAAAAAAAAATCTCCATGGCCAGATGAATTTTATGGAACATTTAAAGTGAATTTTATAATAAATTTTATAATTTTAATAAACATTTATAGTGAATTTTATCAAACATTTAGAGAATAATTGATTCCAATACTCTATAAACTACTTGAGAAAATTGGAAAGGGAGTCCTACCAAATTATTTTTATGATACAAACATGGTATTGATACTTAAATCAGGAAGAGACAAATTGAGAAAGAAAATTATAGACCAATTTCCCTTGTGAATATAGATGCAAACATTTAAAATAAAATATTAGCAAAAAGACTACAGAAACTTATCATAAGAATAGTACAGTTTCATCAGATAGAATTTATTCCAGGAATACAAGGCTGGTTCAATATTAGAAAAAATATCAGTATAATTGATCATATCAATAATAAAACAAATAAAAACTATATGTTTATCTGAATAGATGCAAAAAAGACCTTTGACGAAATATAACACCCATTCCTATTAAAAACATTGGAAAGTATAGGAAAAAAAAGGAGTCTTCCTTAATATAATAAGTAGCATCTATCTAAATCCATCAGCAAGTATTATATGTAATGTGGATAAATTAGAAGCATTTCCAATAAAATTGGGGGTGAAATAAGGATGTCCATTATCAGCCCTCATTCAATTTGCTACTAGAAATATTAGCAGTAGCAATAAGAAAAGAAAAAGAAATTGAAGGAATCAAATTGGGCAGAGAAGACATTAAGCTATCACTCTTTGCAGATGATATGATGATACCCTTAGAGAATCCCAGAGAATCAAGTAAAAAACTAATTGAAATAATAAATAAATTTGGGAAACTTGCAGGATAGAACATAAACCCACACAAATCCTCAGCATTCTTATCTATTTCTAATGGAATCCAACAATAAGAAATAGAAAGAGAAATTTCATTTAAAGTCACTGTAGACGTTGTAAAATATTTGATAATCTACCTGCCAAAACAAACCCAAGACCTATATGAATACAATTAAAAAATACTTTTCACACAAATAAAGTCAGATTTAAATAATTTGAAGAAAACGTCAGTTGCTCATGGCTAGGTCAAGCTAATATAATAAAAATGACAATTCTACCTAAATTAATTTATTTATTTAGTGTCATAGCAATCAATCTACCAAAAAGGTGTTTTGTTTTGTTTTGTTTTTTATAGAGCTAGAAAAAACAGTAACAAAATTCATTTGAAAGAACAAAAGGTCCAGGATATCAAGGGAATTTAATGAAAAGAAATGCTAGGGAAGGTGGGCTAGCCATACTATATTTTAATCTATATTATGAAGCAGCAGTCATCAAACCTACTTGGTACTGGCTGAGGATTAGATTAGTGGATCAGTGGAATAGATTAAGTACACAAGTCTCAGCAGTCAATGACTATAGTAATCTACTGTTTGATAAACCCAAAGACCTATTTGACTCACTATTTGACAAAAACTGCTAGGAAAACTGGAAAATAGTATAGAAGAAACTAGGTATAGATCAATTTCTTATACTGTATACCAAAACCAAGTCTAAATGGGTGCATGATCTAGGTATTATGGATGATATTGTAAGCAATCTGGGAGAGCAAGGAATAATTTACCTGTCAGATTTATGGAGAAGGGAAGATTTTATGACCAAACAAGTTAACTTTATAAAATGCAAAATGGATAATTGTGATTACATTATATTGAAAAGTTTTTATAAAAAAAGTCAATATAACCAAGATTAGGAGGGAAGTGGGAAATTGAGAAAGAATTTTTACCACCATTATTTCTTATAAAGGACCCATTTCTAAAATATAGAGAATTGAGTCAAATTTCTAAGAATACAAGTCATGCCCCAATTGATAAATGGTCAAGGGATATGGACAGTCAGTTTTCAGAGGAAGAAATTAAAGATATCTATAAGCATATGAAAAAAATTCTCTATATAACTATTGATTAGAGACACGCAAATCAAAACATCTCTGAGGTACCACAGCTCACAGGCTAGATTAGCTAAGATGACAAAACAGGAAAATGATAAATGCTGGAGAGGTTGTGGAAAAATTGGAAGACTAATGCATTGTTGGTGGAGCTGTGAACTGATCCAACCATTCTGGATAGCAATCTGCAACTATGCCCAAAGGGTTATGAAAATTGACCCGGGGGGCAGAGCCAAGATGGAGGAGTAGAAACAGCACTTCCAAGGTGCTCTCCCCCCAGATTACCTCACAACCATGTAAAAGGGGACTCTGAAAAACTTCTGGATCCCCAGCACCCACAGAATGGCACATAGAAGCTAACCTCTTCCTGAGGACAGCCCAGCAGCCCTGCAGGAAGGGCCAGCGCAGCGATCTGGGAGCCGACAGCCCAGCTTGCCGGAGAGCTGAGCCCAGGTCCGCATGAACCGAGGTTTTAGCCCCAGGTTGGCCAGGCCAGCAGCCGGCCAGAGGGACCCCAGAACACCAGCAGCTGTGGTGATTCCAGAATTATCAACACAGATATGCCTAGGACAAAGTGAGAGGTTAGTGCCCTATGGACTTTGGGACCAGTATTTGGGGAACACATCGGCTTCCTCCCCTAGGGAATAGAAGCCTCTGAGGAGACATGCCATTTTGCAATTTCAGTGGCAGCTCCTGCTCCTGGCCTGCAAACTGTAGGGAGATCTAGCGATCAGTCTTGGGGGGTAACCACTCTTGCTTTAACCAACCTGGATCTGGATTGTGGTCTGGGATGGAGGTTGTGGGGTAGGTATCCAGCTTGCCAGAACCGGAAGTTGTGAAGACCCCAACATTGGGACAGAAAATCCCCTGTCTGGTGGCAGAGTCCTATTGTGGCAACAAGCCCAAAAGTCAAGTAATTAAGTGGCAACATGTCAAGGCAAAGGAAACAAAATAAACAGAAAAAGGCAACCTTAGACTCCTATTTTGGGGGCAAAGAGGATCGAAGCATAGAACAGGAGGAGGAAAGTGAGGTCAGAAATCCTGCTCCAAAAGCCCCAAAGGAAAATATGAGAGGGTTACAGGCCACAGGGGACCTTAAGAAGGACTTTAACAATCAAATAAGAGAAGTGGAGGAAAAATTGGGAAGAGAAATGAGAAGGAGGCAGGAAAAGTATGAAATGAGAGTCAACAGCCTGACTAAGGAAAATAACACCTTAAACAATAGACTAACTCAAATGGCAAAGAAGGCTCAAAAGGGCAATGAGGAGAAGAATGCCTTAAAAAGCCAAATTTGCCAGATGGAAAAAGAATCTCAAAAGCTCACTGAGGAGATTCATTCCTTCAGAGTTAGACTGGAGCAAATGGAAGCTAATGACTTTATGAGAAATCAAGATGCTATTAAACAGATCCAAACAAATGAAAGAACAGAAGGCAATGTGAAATATCTCATGGGAAAAACCACTGACCTGGAAAATAGATCTAGGAGAGACAAGTTAAAAATTATTGGACTACCTGAAAGCCATGATCAAAGAAAAGACCAAGAAATCATCCTTCAAGAAATTCCCAAGGAAAATTTCCCTGATGTTTTAGATCCAGAGGGCAAAATAGAGGTTGAAAGAATCCACCAATCACCTCCTGAAAGAGATCCCAAAAAGAAAACTCCCAGGAATATTATAGCCAGGTTCCAGAATTCCCAAATCAAGGAGAAAATTCTCCAAGCAGCCAGAAAGAAAGAATTTCAATATTGTGGAAACACAATCAGAATAGCCCAGGACCTGGCAGCTTCTACACTGAGGGAGGGGCATAGAATATGATATTCCAGAGGACAAAAGAGCTGGGATTGAAGCCAAGGGTTACCTACCCAGCAAAATTGAGTATCTTGTTTCAGGGGAAAATATGGTCATTCAGTGGAATAGAGGACTTTCAAGCATTCTTGAGGAAAAAACCAGAGTTGAATAGAAAATTTGACATTCAGACACAAGAAGCAAAAGATGCCTGAGAAGGTAATCAGGGAAAAGAAATCAAAAGGAACTTATCAAAGTTGAACCATTTACATTCCTACATGGAAAAACAATGACTTTGACTGATGAAACCTTTCTCATTTTGAAAATAATAGAAGAAGGGTATATGGACATATGAATACATTTGTGAACATGTGTCTATATATTTACAGTTATACATGGATAGAGGGCATAGGTTGAATTTTTTGGGAAGGGATGATACTTAAGGGGTGAGATTATGAGGTGAGAGAGGCAAGTGGCAAGAGGAGATAGGGAGAGACAGGGTAGGGTAAGCTATCGCATGTAGAAGAAGCAAGGGGAAATGGCTACAGGGGAGGGGAAGAACAGGAAGGCAAAAATGCAAAACCATATTCTCATTAAATTTGGCTCAGGGAGAGAATGACATACATACAAAATGGGATATCCCAACCTGCAGCAGAGTAGGGGGAAGGAGGATGAGAGAGGGGATGATGGAGGGGAGGACATTCTGGGGGGAGGGGAGGTTGGAATACCCACTATCGAAGAGGGACAGTATCAAAGTAGGGAATGGACCAGGTGGGGGATGGGATGGGTGGGAGGGAATTATAAGAAGCCTTTTACAATATATCTACTGTGGTAATGTTTTGCAAAGCTATACATGTACAACACATACTGAATTACTTATCTTCCCAGAGGGAATCGGTGACAAGAGAGGAAGGGAATAGATCTGAAATCCGAGGTCTTAAAATTAAATGTTTCAAATATATACAAATATTATTATTAATACTATTTTGCATGTAATTGGGTGATAAGATGTGCAGGCATTGGGGCACAGAGATCCACCTTGCTCTAATGGAAAAGTCAAAGGGGGTATGGGAGAAGATATGGGAGAAAGCAGATTGGATGAGGGGATATCTTGTGGGACTGCTATTCTGGGATGGTGGGTAGGGGAAAATGGGGAAAAATTGTAACTCAAAATCTGGTGGAAATGAATGATGTAAACCAGAAGTTAATAAAGCATTTGTTGAAAAGAAAAAAAATCAGTAAAATATTTTCTGAATGAAGTTAAAAAAATTGACCCAGCAATAACACTTGTAGGGCTTTATACCCCAAAAATTATCGAAGTAGGAAAAGGACCCATATTTATAAAAATTTTTATAGCAGCTGTATTTGTTGTGGCAAAGAATTGGAAATTAAGGGGATGCCCATCAATTGAAGAATGGCTAAACAAGTTGTGGTATATGAATGTAATGGAATACTCTTGTGCTGTAAGAAATGAGGAGCAGATGGTCTTCATAATAACTTGGATAAACTCATGTAAACTGATGCTGAGTGAGGAGAGCAGAACCAGGAGATCTTTGTACGCAATTACAGACACATTGTATGTGTCTGTAATTGATAGACTGGGCTCCTCTCAACCATCTGAAGTTAGAAGACAACTACAAAAGACTCATGATGGAAAGGGATATCCACATCCAGAGAAAGAACTACACAGTGCACAGATTGAAGCAAACTATTTGTTCTCTCTTGTCTGTGGTTTGTTTTGTCCCTTCTTTCTCATTGTTCACCCCATTGGTTATAATCCTTCTTTACAACATGACTGATGTTCAATGTGAAGGTATTTGTAGAACTTATATTTGATTACATGCCACTATGGGGGGTAGGAGGGAGGAAAAGGAGAAAATTTGAAACACAAGAGATTGTGGAACTGAATGTTGTAAACTAAAAGTAAATAAATTAATTTTTTTAAAAATGATTCAAGAAAGGAAAAGTCATTAATTCAATGTGGAATCAACAGAGATTATGGACAAATACTCACTTTAAGAAAACTTTTTTTTTTTTGTTCTCTAAATATAAAATAAAAATTCTGGTTTAGGTTACCTGGATTCATATATTAAAAGTCCCTAAAATAGTAGAATAAAATCTTTTTTGGCAATATCTTTTAAATAGTATGTAATCCCATCCCAGCACTGTGATGGATAGGTATCTATATAGCATAGAAATTAATTGTTTTTAATTTAATGTTTAATTAACCAGGAATTTCTTTTTACTAATTCTGAACCTTTTAGATGAAAGGTACACATAAATCACTGTATTCAAAATCATTAGTATTCCTATGACAAGAGACTTAGCATGCACATCTACTAATTGTTCTTGAAAATCAGATATTTCCAATATATTAAGAAAATCTACTTAAACTCTTGAGTAGAACATAATTTTGTGATTCAGTTGTGCTTAATTTGTTAATTCTATAGAAAAATCATTATAAACCAAAAAATCAATAATACTTTGCATAAGTATATTATTCTGGAGCATTTAAAATATTTGGAAATGTATATTCATCTTAAAATTTTCAACAATTCCTAGTTGCAACCAGATCAACTCTTTGTCTTAGAGATAAGAAAAAGCAAAAGATTTAGTTAACTGAATAACTTCTAAGTTCTCAGATAGTTTTTTAACTGCTAATGCAGGCTGCCAGATGGTCAAATGACTCTTACATCCCTAGTACCCTCACTTATGTAGGTCATTGTTCCATGTAAGTAATCAAATAGAAAATGCTTAACTGTTGACTTTTTTTAAAAGTAGTCTTTAAAAATGTCTTTTGTAAAGCAAAACTTTGTACTATATTATAGAAACTGATAATTAAAGATAAAAGAAGGCCAAACATTCAAAAAAATCTGACAACAGAGTCTTACTAATTCTGTAATCTTGGACAAGTCACCTAACCTCTGCTTGCCTCAGTTTCCTGAACTATAGAATGAGGATAATAAGATTCTCTGTCTCCCAAGGTTGTAAGAATGAAAAGAGATAATATTTGTACAGAATTTAGCATATCGTCTGGCTCATAGTAGGTGTCACAAAAATGCTGTTATTATTACTATTATTAGATAAATATTCAACAAAGAGCTCATAGTAGCCAGTAATTTTGAGTTTCTCCTTTGCCACATGCTTTTCCCATACATATGCCTCACCATTATTTTACTCTGAGTGTAAACCCCTTCCACCTACAGACCTGAGAATATGTGTCAAAGTATGCCCTACACATTTTATGGGATGTTTTATACCATTCTGTCTAGCATTATCTCAGTAAATGCAGAATCTCAAAGGTAATTGAGTTTGGCTCAGTGCTTGTCTTTGATAAGCACACTGTGAAAGCTTCTTGAATACTTGAAATTTTAGCAGTTCTCAAAGTTAGCCCTACAACTTTGAGAGGAGAAGTAGTTCTTAACCATCTGGAGACCCTTTTCACTAATGAAAGAGAATCAGGGGAAAATGGTGGTGGAGGGATTGCTGCACATTCAGCACCTCTGCTTGTCTTATTCCTGACTCTGTGGACATTTCTTCACTATGTTCCAACATTCTCTTTATCCTGATAGAATCCTATTTTTATCAACAGACTTCTCACACTGGGTGAGAGCCCTCCATATCTGTGACCTAGTCCTCAAATTCATTTCTCTCTCTTACACACACACACACACACACACACACAAACACACACACACCAATTCTCAGCTTGGTCCATTGTGCTCCCCCATTAGGATGTACCAGGTAATCTCTTTAAAAAATAAAGTATTTGTTTTCCCATCACTTAACGCAGTTTCCCACCCCCAAAATATGTGTTTACTAAAAGCTTGTTGACTTATTGAGTCTAACATTTTATGTAATCCATCTATACTATGTATGGTTACTGGAGATAGGGTGAGGGATGGTGGGAACTTTGTGGGAAAATGTCCATTCCATCAATAAAATTTATCATCTAGAAAGAGAGGTATTTTGTGCATACTTGAATATTTGTACTACATTTGGGGATAGCAAGTTTCAAAGGAGTTTGTTAAAAAGAAAGAAAGAAAGAAAGAACCCAAGGCCTAAAATTCTATGGGATCATAGATACATAACTATAAGGGATTTCAAGAGCCATATATCTCACCCTGCACTTGTTACTGAAACTAACATTATTTTGTCATGTAAATGGCATTAAAAAAGAAACATTGAATATTTTTGTTTGCTTGTTTGTTTTGTTTTGCTGTACCATAAGTGCCATGAGACCTTTCCGTCTGACTTTCACTTGTAACCATTTGTATTTATAGTGTGTTCCATTAGAATTTGAGGTACTTGTAAGCTTTGCTTTTCTATTTTTGTCTTCACCTTTTGGCATAACTCTTTACACATAGTAATCCCCAAGTAAATGCCTTATTAATTAATTATTTTTTCAGATGAGAAAACTTGCCTAATGTTTACAAAGATAGTAAATATCAAAGGTGTTATTTATATCCACATCTTGTCCCATGACTTTAGATCCAATGTTCTTTTCATTGAACTTGCCCTAAAGTCCAGTAAATCTGAGTAACTTGGAAGAATGAAAATCTAAAGACACAAAGAGAAATAAATACAATGAGAAGGAAAAGGCAGGGACTGTTAAAGGAGTTGGTTCAAATAACTCATAAACCAACTTACATTTTAATAAGGACTCTGCAGAATATGAAAGCAAGGGCAGGAAATGAAGTTTTAATACAATATTTAGGATAGTTCTACTAGAATGGCATTATATACACTATAGCATGGAAGTCTGTTAAAGTAAAGCTAAGAAAGACTATTTTTTAAGCTGTTAGAGGAAAATGAGGCTCAGAAGAGGGATAAGATTGGCATATTTGGTGGATATGAAGTTGAGAAGGAAAAATACAAATTAGAGAGTTGTATAGCTTTTACTTCATCTCTACTTCTTAGTCATGGAGTGTGACCTTTGACTGGAAAGGATAGAACAAAAAATGACAAATAGGGATTTAAAAGCTAAGATAAGTGAGGAAGAGTAAGTGTGTGCCTAAATGCCCTTAATGTGTTCAAGTCACCTTGCCCAGATGAAATCTATTGCAATGTATTAGGGGAAAAATGATGGTTATGTATATTGAAGCACTGTCAATGACTTTGGAAAGTTGTGGAGATAATGCATCTCCATGTAGAAGGTCATTTCAGAAGGAGACATTTATAGAAGAATAAGTGAAAATAAAGAGAGAAGGAAAAAGACAGAACAATGTGTTGAATAAGATGCAGTCAGAAGTGTTAAAATTATTTGGGTAGAATGTGTATGCTACCTAATGCTATTATCACACAAATGATGAAATAGGCACTTCAGAAGAACCCAAGAAATTATTATGAACTGATACTAGTGAAATAAATGACTGAAACTTGGAGAATAAGGAGTGAAGAAAAAAAGAATGGAAGGAAGAAGGAAAGGGAAGGAGAGAGGGAGAAAGAAAGGGGAGAAAATTGAGATGAAATTGAAGGATAACAATCTCTAGGCTCCCATTCATTTTTAGTTTTGGGGTAAGAAGAATCTAGGACAAAAAGCAAGGATTTGGAATTCATAAGGAAAAATTATGAAAGTGCCTTTGAGGAATTTTGAAAAGGTCAGAGATTATATCAAGGGAACTAATGAAAAGAAATGCTAGGGAAGGTGGACTAGCTATGTCAGATCTTAATCTGTATTATACAGCAGCAGTCATCAAAACTGCTTGGTACTGGCAGAGGTGTAGAGTAGTGGATCAATGGAATAGATTAGGTGCAGGAGACCCAGCAGTTAATGAATGTAGTAATCTATTGTTCGATAAACCCAAAGACCCCAGTTTTTGGGATAAGAATGCACTATTTGACAAAAACTGCTGGGAAAACAGTATGGCAGAAACTGGGCATAGACCATTATCTAACACCACATACCAAAATAAAGTCTAAATGGGTGCATGATCTAGGTGTAAAGGATGATACTGTAAGCAATTTGGGAAAGCAAGGAATAGTTTACCTGACAGATTTGTGGAGAGGGGAAGATTTTAGGACCAAACAAGAATTAGAGAGCATTATAAAATGCAAAATGGATAATTTTGATTGCATTAAGTTGAAAAGCTTCTGTACAAACAAAGCCAATGTAACCAAGATCAAGAGGGAAGTGGGAAATTGGGAAAGAATTTTTACAACTTGTGTCTCTGATAAAGGATTCATTTCTAAAATTTATAGAGAATTGAGCCAAATCTATATGAATACAAGTCATTCCCCAATTGATAAATGGTCAAAGGATATGAACAGGCGGTTTTCAGAGAAAGAAATTAAAGATATCTATAAACATATGAAGAAATGCTCTAAACCACTATTGATTAGAGAAATGCAAATCAAAACAACTCTGAGATACCACATCTCTCCAGTCAGATTGGCTAAGATGAAAAAACAAGAAAGTGACAAATCCTGGAGAGGATGTGGACAAATTGTAACACTAATACATTGCTGATAGAGTTGTGAACTTATCCAACCATTCTGGAGAGCAATCTGGAATTATGCCCAAAGGATTATAAATAATTTCATACACTTTGACCCAACAATACCACTTCTAGGGTTATATCCCAAAGAGATCATAGAAGTGGGAGAAAGACCCATATGTACAAAAATATTTATAGCAGCCCTTTTTGTGGTTGCAAAGAATTGGAAACTAAAGGGGTGCCCATCAATTGGGGAATGGCTAAACAAGTTGTGGTATATGAATGTAATAGAATATTATTGTGCTATAAGAAATGAGGAGGTGACAGATTTCATAATTACCTGGAGAGACTTATACAAACTGATGCTGAGTGAGAAGAGTAGAATCAGAAGAAATTTGTATACAATCACAGACATACCATATCTGTGATGACCAATTATGACAGACTGGACTCTTTTCAGCAATGCAGTAATATAAGTTAACCCCGAAAGTCTCAAGAAAGAGAGAAATGCACCATCCAGAGATATAACCAGAAAGAACTGAGCCTGAATCCTGATGGAAGTAAACTAAATGATCTTTTTCTTTTCATTGGTTTTATTTCTTCTTTACCATCTTTCATCCCACCTAGTACAATACACCTTTGTAATTGGAATAATGTCTAATATGAATATATTTGCAGATCCTATACTGGACTATATGCTGTCGTGGGGGGGGGGAAGTAAAGGAAATTTGAAAATCAAGGAACTATGGAATTGAATCTTGTTAGCTGAAACTAAACTAATAAATTAATTTAAAAAAAGAAAAAAAAGAAAAGGTCAGAGATTGAATTTAGCTAGGGAGAAATTTGGAAGAATTTAAGGAGAAACTAAAGACCAGCTTGACTTAATAGAGGTGATTGGCTCAATATAAGGAAAAAATGATTGAGCAACCAAAAGAGTAGTGCATGAAAAAATCAACCTGAGATCATAAAAATGGAGGGAAAACAAGATGTGATTTGACTAAAGTGAAGTATTTAGTTAAATGTGCAGTTAGTTAAATGTTAATTAAAATTAGTTAAATGTTTAGTTAAATGTATGCAGAGCAAAGACTCCAAATAGAAAAAAAAAGTAAGATCTTGGGCTCGAGTCTATATTCTAGAAGATTCAGTTAAAAAATTGGTTATTTAACCAGAAAAAGGAAAAACCTAGATGGGCTTTGAGAGCTGTCCCAATGTGGAAGAAGCTGCTTGCAGGGGGAATAAAAATTATTTAAAACCTTCCAATTACTGATTTTTTTCAAGAAGACTTTGATCAACTATTACTCACATATGTAGAGATTTCTTCTGAGGCATGAGTTAGTGTAGTTGGCTACTAAGGTCCATTCTCATCCTTGAATTCTGTGACTTGGTGATCTCTGTACTCTAAAGACAAGCCCCCATGATTGACACTTAAATAAATCTCCTTTTTTTGGCCAGAAGGTATAATCCTAGGTTCACTGATTATGATATTTGATCCTCTCACTATGAGCCAGGGTTGTAATATTTACCTTACCCATGGACAGCTCTCTGAGACAATGTGCCCAAACACAAAGAACCACATTCTTCTCAAGGATACTTCACCATTGGCTTAGCTACTATGTCCTAAGGTGAAAAAGAAAATCCTCTTTTTTAAGTCTTCTGCACAAAAATGGGGGGGGGGAATAGTAAAAAAAAACACACCTTTTTCATTTTTATGGTTGAGCACATCTAGTTCCCATCTACGTTTGCCTCAAAGATATTGATAACTAACATCTCCTTTGGGGAATACTTCAACTTTTATTTCAACTGTTGCACTCTGGAAAAAAATCTCAAAGTGAAAGTTAAAGTTGTTTTGTTGTTGCTGTTTTTGTTGTTGTGGTGGTGGTGGTATTGATGTTGTTGATTTGAACAGTTGATTATATAATCCCTAATAGGTATTAGGCAAAAAACAAACAAATAAAAAAACCAGAACAAAATAAATTTCCTCCAACAGAATATATCTTATTAAATAATCTAAGGGTCACTGAAATGCATCTTATAAGAAATACCTAAGCACCAATTCCAAAATTAAGAATCCAGGATTTGGTTAGTCATTGTTACTATAAGAATATATTTGGGGGGGAGGGGGGATGTAAGAGAGAGCAGATTGGGGGAAAGAGTATTGAGTAGGCTATTTTGGGGTGGAGGTAGGGGAAAGATGGGAAGAAAATTTGTAACTCAAAATCTTGTGGAAATGAATGTTGAAAACTAAAAATAAACAATTTTTTAAAAGAATATATCTATTGTCTCTCTGTAAAGAAGTTTGGACTATTAAAGTTTTCACAGAAAAGTTTCCCTTCTAGTAAGCTCATTGAAATCATCAAGACATACTATCTATCATGCTCTTTTATGATAAAAAACAAAACAAAACAAGAGAAATACCTAACAAACACTCTTTAGCAATTAGAGCCAACCATAAATAAAATGCATTACCTTGAGATTAAGCAGTTTCACCCTTCCAAAAAATAATATATAATTGCTTGTCCAGTATGTAGTAGGAGATTCTCAATCAGAAATAATTTAAACTAAATGGCCGTTAAAGTGCTTTCTAACTCTGAGAGTAAGTGATTGTGGTATCTTATAAGATCCTTTCTTTTTCTTCTACATTATTTTCTTGAAACTAAAAATAAATGTTGTTAAAATCCATTGCCTTGCTGACATTCTTTATTCTAATGTAATATATTCTAAAGTTTTCTCACCTCTAACATTCATGTCCTCCTTTCCCACAGTCTATGTTCTAGGAACTTTCAGTTCTGATGAATAATGCTATATTTTCAAAATAAATTTAATTTTATCATCTCTTCTAGATTTACTTTCAAGGTTTTGTAGTCTTATTCTTCATATCTGTCATTTAAATGACTTTTCCAAGTTCTTGGAACTGTTTAGTGTTCAGACAAGAACTAGATCTGAGGTGGAAGAGCCAAAATGGCTGAGTAAAAGCAGGAACTTACTTGAACTCATCCTCCAAATACCTCCAACTCTAAAAAATGATGCTAAGCAAATTTTAGTTATAGAAACCACAAAATGACAGAGTGAAATATATCTCCAACTGAAATCAGACTGGCAAGCTGAAAGGAAGGATCTATCACACTGGTCAGGGAAAGGAGTGAAGTCCTGCATGGGCCTTACCTCCACTGATCAGCAGCACAAACTGTCCAGAGCAGACCTCAGAGGACTAAATCACTGGGTTTCATGGTGGTTTCCAGATTTCTCAACTCACAAATTCCAAAGAGAAAGTAAAAGATCAGTGGGAAAACTTTGTTGGAACTGGTAAGAGAAGAGCATAGTCTGGTCTGCCAGAGGTTGCATAGGTTGTGGCTGCTTCCAGAGCTCCAGGTCCACATATGATGGGGGAACCAAACAGCTGATCAGAGGGCAATAGCAGGAATTTCTTTGCTGGCACTGAGGCAAGATTCTCTTGCCTTGGTCTGCTTGGATCTTGGTCACAGTCTTGGGTGAGAGTCCTAGTGTAAGGAATGCTGGTTTGGCAGAGCTTGTGGCAGTTATGGAGAAAGCATCCTCATCACAGATCTGAAGCAGGTGCTTAGAAGAAACTCTGACAAAAGCTGCATAAAACACTAGAAATTTGGAAGACAGCAGTCTCCACTCTGGAAACAGAGTTCTACCATGGCAAAGAGATCAAAAGTCAGGTGATTGACTGGGAAAATGATCAAACAGATCAAACTATGAAATTGTTCTTTTGGAACAAAGAAGATCAAAACATAGACCCAGAAGACAACAAATTCAAAATTCTTGCATTAAAAGCCTCCAGGAAAATATGAATTGGCAGCAGGCCATGGAAGAGCTCAAGAAGGATTTTGAAAATCAAGTAAGAGAAGTAGAGGAAAAATTGGGAAGAGAAATGAGAGTAGTGCAAGAAAATCATGAAAAATATGCCAACAGCTTCCTAAAGGAGACCCAAAAAATACTGAAGGAAATAACACCTTAAAAAATAAATTGGCTCAAATGGCAAAAGAGGTCTAAAAAGTCAATGAGGAGAATGCATTAAAAAGCAGAATTAGCCAGATGGAAAAAGAACTTCAAAAGTTCACTGAAGAAAATAATTCCTTCCAAATTAGATTAGAGTAAATGGAAGCTAATGACTTTATGAGAAATCAAGATATTATAAAGCAGATCCCAAAGAGTGAAAAAAATAGAAGACAATGTGAACTATCTCACTGGAAAAGCAAATAAACTTGAAAATAGGTCCAGGAGAGATAATTTAAAAATTATTGGATTACCTGAAAGCCATGATAAAAAAAAGAGCCTAGACATCATCTTTCAAGAAATTATCCAGAAAGACTGTCCTAATATTCTAGAACCAGAGGGTAAAATAGAAATTGAAAGAATTGACTGAGTGCCTCTTTCAAAAGATCCCAAAATGTAAAGTGCTAGGAATATTATAGCCAAATTCCAGAGTTCCCAGGTCAAGGAGGAAATATTACAAGCTGTCAAGGAGAAACAATTTGAGTATTGTGAAAATGTAATCAGGATAACACAAGATCTAGCAGCTTCTATATTAAGGGACTGAAGGGCTTGGCATATGGTATTCCAGAGGTCAAAGGAGCTAGGTTTAAAACCAAGAATCACCTACCCTGCAAAACTGAGTACAATACTTCAGGGGAAAATATAGACATTCAATGAAATAGAGGACTTGTAAGGATTCTTGAAGAAAAGACCGGAGCTGAACAGAAAATTTGACTTTCAAATACAAGAAAGAAGAAAATCATGAAAAAGTAAACAGGAAAGAGAAATTATAAGGAAGTTATTGAAGTTGAACTGTTTGCATTCCTACATGGAAAGGCAATATTTGACTTTTCTCAGTATTAGGAATATAGATGTAGATATAGATTGTAGATATAGATATGTATGTATACACACATATATAGGTCAGCGTGTGTATAGATATGTATGTATATATGTGTATGTGTGTATATATATATATATATATACATATATGTGTGTGTGTGTATCTGTGTGTATATGTATACATAGCCAGAGGGCAGAGAGTGAGTTGAAAATGAAGGGATGATATCTAAAAATAAGATTAACAGGTGAGAGAGAAATATATCCAAAGAAGGAGAAAGAGAGAGATAAAGGGGGTAAACTATCTCACATAAAAGAGGCAAGAGAAAGCTGTTACAATGGAGGGGAAGAGTGAGGAGGTAAAAGGGAATGAGTCAACCTTACTCTCATTGGATTTGGCTTAAGGAGGGAAAAACATATGCACTCAATTGGGTTTTTTATCATACAGGAAAATAGGGGAAAAGGGATAAGAGGAGGGATCGTAGAAGGGAGGGCAAATTGGAGAAGAGAGTAGTCAGAAACAAACATTTTTTAAAAGGGCCAGGTTCAAAGGAGAAAATAGAATAAATTGGGAGTGGGATAGGATAGAGGGAAATATTAGTCTTTCACAACATGACTACTATAGAAATATTTTGTGTAACTACACATGTATTACCTATATTAAATTGCCTCTCTTCACAGAGGAGGTGAGTGAGGAGGGAAGAAGGGAGAGACTGGAAATTAAAATTTTACAAACAAATGTTAAAAAATTGTTTTACATGCAACCAGGAAATAAGATATATAGGCAACAGGGTATAGAAATCCATCTTGCCCTGCAAAAAAGGAAGGGCTAAGGGGTGAGGGGTGGGGTAATGAAGGAGGATGTAAGAGAGTGCAGACTGTGGAAAGGTGTATTCAGTTTGCTTGCCATCTTGGGGTGGGGGGGTAGGGGAGAGATGGGGAGAAAATCTGTAACTCAAAATCTTGTGGAAATGAAAGTTGAAAATTTAAAATAAATAAATTTTTGGGAAAATATTTTTTTCTTAAAGTAAAAGATAAGAACTAGACCTGAGGTTTTCTGATTTTTATTGTAGTGTTCATATTCTGTAAGATATGACCTTATTAGTATTTAGGAAAGTAATAGGTATGTGAAATGCCTGATACTTTATGAAAGTCATTAAAATGAGTTTCAGTTCTCTTAGGAAATGGAATTTCTGAGCTGGTATCCCAGATATCTGAATTACATATTTTTGCTTTAAAATTGTAATTTGGGGAAAAAAGTTAAGGTGACCCTCATAATGCTAGATGAATTCCAAAATTCAGGAAGCAGGAATAGAAGATCTCAACTAATTCATGGAAATTAGATTGGATTGGTAACTTTTGAATAAAGGGCAAATCAGAGGGAGCAAAAAACATTGGAATCTGATTACACGATCTGAACTTAGTCATCTAATTCAAAAACAAACCAGACAAAAAGAATGCTTCTTTTCCTATGCTTTATGGTGAGTGATAAACAGAGTCCACCGTGTGGCCATAAAAATATATCTTTAGCTCCAAAAAATACGAGTCATTCTGTCAGCTAAATGTAGTGATTTAAGTTTATAGGGTTTCTCTTTGAAAGAATTATGAGACTTAAGTATCCAATCATTCTAAATGATGTGCATTTGGAAATTATGAACTAAGGCCAACTGGCATTGGCATTTTAGTACAATTTAATCATGAATTTACCTATTTGAAGTTATTGTTTGGTTACACATTTCTTATAGCAGCTGGAGTGGCAGCATATTAATGGCAATAAAACTTCATTAAGGTGACATTAAACTTCTGAGAGAAGACCATAAAACTAAACAGAGAGCCCGGCATCAAAACTCTGCTTCTTCTGGAACTAAGTCAACTTGGAGATAATAAAGACTTTCAAAAACCTCGACAAAGAGCCAAGAGGGTCCACTGAAAAACCTCAGAACATTAGAACAGGAAAACTCTGGCTCGCCAAGAAGACTAATGAGCATATAAACCATAGGAAATTCTGAGATAAAGCTTTCTTGGAAACCTTAAAATAGCAAATGTGGATGTGAGTTTCATTAACATATGGACACTGAGGGAAAAAAAAAACTGAGCAGTAAAATAATCTTTGGAAATAATTCTTTGAAAGATTTCCTTTGCACCACTAAGCCTCCAATTCTAGGGCTGCCATTTTATAAATAGGTTCAGCAAAGGAGACAATTAAGCAAGTAGGAAAAGTTGCACAGAACTTTGCCCACAGTTGTTGTTCTATCATTTTTCAGTCATGTCTGACACTTTTTGACCCTATTTGGTGTTTTCTTGGCAAAGAAACTAGAGTGGTTTGCCATTTTCTTCTTCTGCTCATTATATAGATGATCAAAGTGAGGCAAGCAGGATGAAGAGATTTGCCCAGAGTCACACAACTAGTATGTGTCTAAGGTCAAATTTGAACTCAGGAAGATGAGTCATCCTGACTCCAAGCCTGGAATTCTATCCACTGCAACACAGAGCTGCCTAGTTCATAGTGGACACTAAATAAGGGTTTGGTGACTATAAATGAATGGAAAAAATAATAAGAATACCCACACACAAACAGAGCATATAATATATATATATATATACTCTGTGTGTGTGTGTGTGTCTGTGAGAGAGAGAGAGAGAGAGAGAGAGAGAGAGAGAGAGAGAGAGAGGTAATGCAATGATCATCAAGTTGAGATATAGGAGAAAATTAGTATCTTTGCTTCACTATTAGGAAATTGTGATGAAATTAATACTTCAAAATATTTGTAACTTTTACTTATTGGTTTTAGCTCTGCTATCTGATGAGACCATAAACGTTGTCTAAACTTATCTTTTATATACACAGATTGTTTGCATAAGTTATGGAATCTCCTAGTCAAAGAATATCAGTGATAGAAGTAATTCTGAGAGCATTAACTAATTTGTCCCATGTTTGCCCAATGGGAGAATTGAGGATTGTTACCTCAGTCATTTTCCACCACTCCAAGAATGCCTTCAATAACATCCTTCAAAAATTATCTAAAATTCACTTGAGGACAGCCAAAAGATATTCATATTTATTGACCTATTAAATTCTCTAATCAACACTAAGAAGGGCAAAAAGAAAACAAAGACATAAAAGTACTGAACTATTCACAACAGTATTTGTAGTATTTTTAATGGAGCAAATAATGAAGTAAAAATAAAAAATAAAACAACAGAAGCAAAGTATGTGAACAATGCCTAGAAAATAGCTTAATTATTTAAGACACGTGAATATAAAACAGTATCATGTTTTCATAAAAAAGATAAATATGAGGAATTCAAAGAAACATTGGAAACATTATTGTAAAAATTCTAGTAGAATAACATAAAAACAGAATCATGAGAGAAATGAACACAGATATTACAATAAGAAAAAAACAAACTGAAATAAAACTTTGGTAATTATAATGAATAATATTAATCTTAGAGATAGATAAGGATAAATTTTTCTTGGTTGAGATATAGCAGATTATGGGGGTAGAATGTTGCATTCATTATCAATCATAGTATTGCATGCTATTTGAAAATAATTGTGATATAAAGATGAAAGTCATCAATAAAACTATTTAAAACAGAATATAATATATTAATGAAAAATCAAAACCCAATTTATTAAATAAAAAGGGTTAGTTTATATCCTATTGGGAATGGTATGAAGAATTTTTTTATTCCTATAGTAATTGAACTAGATGGTCTCTAAGGACTTCTTCAAATCTGAGTTTTTATGGCTCTATAATGAAAAATGAGTGGCCACCTAACTTTTCCTCAAAACTTTAAGTGAGGAGTAACTAACTCTTTCCAAATCCAATCTATTGATTGTTTGGATAGTCTAAATGTTGCTAAGTTTTTGCTTATATTGAGTTGAAATATCTTTCTCTCTTATATAACTATATGTATCTATCTATATCTATACCTATATCTATATGTATATATATGTGTACATATATACACATATATATGTATGTATGTATCTATCTATATACATTGTTTCTCTTTTTTCTCTAGGCCAAGGCAAGTCTAATTTCTCTTACACATGACAATCTCTCAAATACTTGAAGATAGTGATTGTGTCTTCCATATTATTGTTCATTTATTCAGTCATGTCTGGTTTTATCTGAACCCATTGGACTATAGCACAACAAATCCTTCTATCCTCTACTATCTTTCAAAGTCTGTCCAAGTTTGTGTTTATTGTTGTATCACCAATGCAATATTCACAGTGCCAAAGGTCACTATAAATATACCTGCATAGTTCTCAATCACACAATATAACAGACTCTCTACATAGAAGACAGAAGTAAAATATTTATTCAGACACCAGAAAACCAAATCCCAAAACCAGTAAACCAATTCCATCATAGTAGCTAAAAGTTAATAAGCCATAATAAACAAAGAGAGTCATAGCATATTTTAGCCTTCCAACAAATCAACATTTACTCACAAGTCTAACTGTCTCCCTCATATGCAACCTCTCTTCCCTTCAGTTTAGCTCCTCTGACTCCCAGCTTCCTGTGGGCTCTGCTCTACCCTTCAGCAAATTCCTTCCACCACAGCCTCCATGTGTTAGGTGGCACAGTATATCTTCAAAGCAGGGAAGATCTTCAAATTCTCATTCCCAGTACAATTGTTTCCATGAAATTATCTATCCATCTCATTCTCTGTCATTCCCTTTTTCTTTTGCTTTCAATCTGTCCCAACATCAGAGTATTTTCCAATAAGTTCCATGTTCTCTTTATGTGATCAAAATATTAAGTTCCAACTTCCTTGTAAGTACTGACTGATTTGATCTCCTTACTGTTCAAGGGACTCATAAAAGTCTTCTCTAGCACCCCATTTCAAAAGCATTGATTTTGTAGTGCTCGGCTTTCCTTCTAGGCCAACTCTCACAGCTATATATGGGTATGTGAAAACCACATCCTCCATATCCCACCTTAAGCCTTTCTTTTTCCAGAAAATATCACCAGTTCCTTCAACTTATTCTCATGTGAAACTGATTCAAGTCCCCTCACTATGGTGGTTTTCCTCTTAGGACTTTCTATCATAGTGTATATATATATATGTATATATATATATATATTATATATTATAATGGGGTTGCTAGAGCTAAACATGATGCTTTAGAAATGATGTGGGATGGCAGAGTAGAAACAGCATTTCCAAGGTGCTCTCCCACCAGACCACTTCCAAACCATGTAAAAGGGGACTATGAACAACTTCTGGAGCCTCACCACCCACAGAACAACACAGAGAAGCTAACCTCTGGCTGAGGACAGCCAAGCAGCCCTGCAGGGAGGGCCAGCACAGCGATCTGGGAGCCGACAGCCCAGCATGCAGAGGGCCGAGCTCAGGTCCCTGTGAGCAGTGGTTTTAGCCCCAGGGAGGCCGGGCCAGCACCTGGCTAGAGGGACCCCAGAACACCAGCAGCTGTGACGATTCCAGAATTATCAACACAGACATGCCCAGGATAAAGTAAGAGGTTAGTGCCCTATGGACTTTGGGACCAGTATTTGGAGAATGCATTGGCTTCCTCCCCTGGGGGCTAGAAGCCACTGAGGAGACACGGCACACTCTCTATTTTGCAGCTTCAGTGTCAGCATCAGCTCCTGGCCTGCGAATGTAGGGAGATCCAGCAATCAGTCTTGGAGGTTAATCGCTCTTGCTTTAACCTCCCTGGATCTGGATTGTGATCTGGGGGGAGGTCTGGGGTGGGTATTCAACTTGCCAGAACCGGAAGTTGTGGAGACCCCAACGTTCGGGATGGAAGCTTCCTTGTCTGGTGGCAGAGTCCTACTGTGGCAACAAGTCCAAAAGTCAAGTAATTAAGTGGCAACATGCCTAGGTAAAGGAAAAAATAAACAGAAAAATGAAATATTTTGGGGGCAAAGAGGATCAAAGCAGGGAACAGGAGGAGGACTGTGAGGTCAGAAATCCTGCTCCAAAAGCCCCAAAGGAAAATATGAGAGGGTTGCAGGCCATAGAGGACCTTAAGAAGCAGATAAGAGAAGTGGGGGAAAATTGGGAAGAGAAATGAGAAGGAGGCAGGAAAAGTATGAAATGAGTCAACAGCCTGACTGAGGAAAACAACACCCTAAAAACAGACTAACTCACATGGCAAAGGAGGCCCAAAAGGTCAATGAGGAGAAGAATGCCTTAAGAAGCCAAATTTGCCAGAAGGAAAAAGGATCTCAAAAGCTCACTGAGGAGATTCATTCCTTCAGAGTCAGACTGGAACAAATGGAAGCTTATGACTTATGAGAAATCAAGATGCTGTTAAACAGATCCAAACAAATGAAAGAATAGAAGGCAATGTGAAATATCTCATGGGAAAAACCACTGACCTGGAAAATAGATCCAGGAGAGATAATTAAAAAATTATTGGACTACCTGAAAGCCATGATCAAAGACAAAACCTGGAAATCACCCTTAAAGACATTCTCAAGCAAAATTGCCCTGATGTTTTAGACCCAGAGGGCAAAATAGAGGTTGAAAGAATACACCATTCAACTCCTGAAAGAGATCCCAAAAAGAAAACTCCCAGGAATATTATAGCCAGGTTCCCAAATTCCCAGATCAAGGAGAAAATACTACAAGTAGCCAGGAAGAAAGAATTTCAATATTGTGGAAACACAATCAGAATAGCACAGGACCTGGCAGCTTCTACACTGAGGGAGGGGCATGGAATATGATATTCCAGAGGGCAAAAGAGCTGGGATTGAAGCCGAGGGTCATCTACCAAGCAAAACTGAGTATTTGGAAAATATAGTCATTCAGTAGAATAGAGGACTTTCAAGCATTCTTGAGGAAAAAAACAGAGCTGAATAGAAAATTTGACATCCAGACACAAGAAGCAAGAGATGCCTGAGAAGGTAATCAGGGAAAAGACATCAAAAGGAACTTATCAGAGTTGAACTATTTACATTCCTACATCGAAAAACAATAACTTTGACTGATGAAACCTTTCTCAGTATGAAAATAATGGAAGAAGGGTATATGGACATATGAATACATATGTGAATGTGTGTATATATGTCTACAGTTATACATGGATAGAGGGCACAGTTTGAATTTGGTGGGAAGGGATGATACTTAAGGGGCGAAATTATGAGGTGAGAGAGGAAAGTGGCAAGAGGAGATAGGGAGAGACAGGGTAGGGTAAACTATCTCATGTAGAAGAAGCAAGGGGAAGTGGTTGCAAGGGAGGGGAAGAATAGGAAGACAAAAAGGCAAAACCACATTCTCATTGAATTTGGTTCAGGGAGAGAATGACAGACATACTAAATGGGATATCTCAACCTACAGCAGAATAGGGGGAAGGGGGATGAAAGGAGGGATGATGGATGGGAGGGCATCCTTGGGGGGAGGGGGGTTGGAAGTACCCATTATAGAAGAGGGACAGGATCAAGTAGGGAATGGACCAGGTGGGGGGTAGGATGAGTGGGAGGGAATTATAAGCAGCCTTTTACAATATTTCTACTATGGTAATGTTTTGCATAGCTAGACATGTACAACACATACTGAATTGCTTATCCTCCCAGAGGGAATGGGTGACAAGGGAGGAAGGGAATGGGTCTGAAATTCAAGGTTTTAAAATTAAATCTTTCAAATATATATAAATATTATTATTAATACTATTTGCATGTAATTGGGAGATAAGATGTTGAGGCATTGGGGCACAGAGACTCACCTCGCCCTAACAGTAAAGTCGAAGGGGGTATGGGAGAAGATATGGGAGAGAGTAGATTGGACGAGGGGATATCTTGTGGGACTGCTATTCTTGGGTGGTAGGTAGGGAAAAATGGGGGAAAAGTGTAACTTAAAATCTGGCAGAAATGAATGATGCAAACAAAAAATTAATAAAGCATTTAAAAAAATAAAAATAGAAATGATGTGACTGGGATCTAGCAGTGGAGGAGTATTCCTTTCCTTACTCAGAACATTATTCTTCCTTTTATTCCAGTAATCTCTACATTAGATTTTTTTCTAATTTCTATCCTATATTTGAAACTCAATATTCTTTTAATGGAGTATAGATAGACAGAGAAACAGGTAGATATATACACATAGATACACATACACACATAAACATATATATATATGTATGTGTGTATACATATATACACACATATTCTCCTATTTTTGTGATTACTGATCAGTAGTTAATTGTGGGGAAGAGAGTAATATACATAGAAAATAATAGTACCTAATATATATTTTGGTAGTGATGCCTATTAATTTACCCATGAACTTATTCAAAAAACATATATTAAGAGTTTGTTCTAGACATTAAGTTGTGATATATCTGATGGAAAAGATGTAAAGTTTAGTGAAAACATGGTCACTGTTCTCCTGGGGATCAATAGCTCACTTTTCTTTAATACATTTAAGATTTACCACTCACTTTCCTCAAAATCACCAGGGAGGTAGAGGGAGGTAGAGAATGCATATTACTTTGCTTATTTAATGGATGGACAAAGTGAGGAATAGAGTGGTGAAGATTCTAATAAAGAAGATAGGCTTCCTTGCCAGGTTTCCTGATTTCAGTTGAAAATAACACTACAGTGACTTTCCTTTTCTCTTGAAGTAAACATTTTAGAGAAGGCGGTAAAAACTGATAATTAGTTTAGAAACTAGAAGGTTTGGTTGTTGCTGTTATTACTGTTGTTTTGGGGGTGAGGCTCCACTTCAAAGAATTGCTGAGCTTCCCTTGTAAGATAACACTTAAAAACCTTTTATAGTGAACTTCCTTCTCATCATACAACCTGGTGAGTCAAGTAGTGAGATCAATATCTGCATTTTACAGTGGCTAAAGTGACATCAGGTGTTTCAACTGGAGAAAAGAGCTGAGATTAGGATTGTGGAAGGACAGATAATGTAACCTATTTTCAAGTATTTGATAGAGTGCATTTAGTGAAGAATTTTCCTTTGCTTGGTCCCATTGATTGAAATTTTAGTAAAAATTCTAGAGGAAGATTTAGGATTAAGGTAAAGATCTACTTCCCAATGAAATTATCCAAAAGTAGGATGGACTGCAATAAACAAAGAAATAAATGACATAAATAATATACAATTATTGATCACTGAAGAGGTTAAAGTAGAGCCTGGATGACCACTCTTCAAGCATGTTGGAGAGGGTTTACTCTTTTGGGAACAATTTGTAGTTAATCATCCTTGAAGTGCCATCCAAATCAAGGGTGTGTGACTTTCCCAGGCTTTGAAAGATTAAATGAGTTGACCATGATAACATGGCAAGCCAAGATCAATACCTTGTCTTGACCCTAGGTCTTCTGATTCCAATCCCAAAACAGTTTCCATGAGATTACATTACCAACCTCTATTGGAAAAAGTCCCTCACTGCATTCCAATGAGAATCATGTAATTGTGTCACTGCATTTTTACAATTGGCAGATGTTTCCAGCATGTTTTGTGGATGCAAAAAGTGAGAATTGATTGTTCAGCAGAGAAAAAATCAAGAAACTCTCTGTTTACTAACTGCCAGATTTACATTCAAATGGAAAACATAGTTCCTGGATTGTGACTCTCTATGAATAAAAATAGAATGAAGGAAAATTCATTGTATGCTACTGGTCTACCCAGACAGCTTAAATGTTTCTAACTTGCCCATGATCTGAAGAGCACCTTGAGTATTCCAGAGCAATTACTGCAATGATAACTACAGATGAAATGAAGTCAAATGCACAAAATTCATCTTCATGTACAGTTTTCTCCATAGCAAAATGTCTACATTTATCTTCACTCCTTTGTCATTAGATTGATTAGTTAATGGGCTTCCCAAGCATAATATCAACTCACAGACAAATGACTTCTTGTGACTTTTCTGTGTGTCAAGAGGGTATATCAAATATCATGCCGGATAGTTTTAAATCACTATCTTTCTTGCCAGGGCATCCTTAGCATAGTTTAAGAAGATCCCTAGGCAGTAACTAAAAGAGTTTTTTTTCCTATTTTTCAGCCATTAAGGTCACATTAGCTATGTAACTGCAGACAAGTCAAATCCATTCCCTGGGTCTCTATTTCCTCATCTGTAAAGGGATGAAATAATGTGAATATGTCACTCTGAGGGAAGAGGTGACTGCATGGGGGTAATAGAGAGCGTATTGAACTTGGAATTAGGAAGAATTATTTTAAATCCTACCCCTAATTCTTACTAAGTATGTGACCACTGGCATTTCATTAAAATTGTCTGCGCCTCAGTTACCTCACCTGTAAATAGAAACAGAAATGGTTGCACTCAGTATAGAGTGTTGTTGTAAGGCCGAAACAAAATCATATGTGCAGGTCTCATTGCCAACATTAAAGTACTATAGGAATTTCAATAATACTTGTTATTGTTATTAGTGGTGGTAGTTGAGTGGTATAGCAGACAGAATTCTAGACTTGGAGTCAGGAAGATCTGAGTTCAAAACTAACCACAGACATGTACTAGTTAGGCAAGTCACTTAAGCTCTATTTGCCTAGGAGGCAGCTAGGTAGCTCAGTGGATAGAGTGCTAGGCCTGCAATCAGTGAGCGCTAACTTCAAATCCAATCTCATATAATTATTAGCTATGTGACCCCAGGCAAGTCCTTATCTGTAAGAAATGGACATATAGTAACACCTGCCTCCCAAGGTTACTATGGGATAAAAGGAGATGACATCTTTGTTTTTTTGTTTTTTTTTGGAGGGCAATTGGGGTTAAGTTACTTGCCCAAGGTCACACGGCTAGGCTTTTGTTTGTGTGTTAAGTGTCTGAGGCCGGATTTGAACTCAGGTCCTTCTGACTCCAGGGCCAGTACTCTACTCACTGCGCCACCTAGCCAACCCCAAGGAGATAACATCTTGAAAGCATTTTGTAAATATTAAAACTATGTAAATGCTGGATAATGATGATGCTGATTGTAACACTAACTTTAGTAGTGTTGCCTTTGGGGTACATACTAATCAGGTTCTGACCTCTGATTTTATTGGTACACTTCTAGTGAACTCCCTCAACCAATCCACATCAGTAACCTTTGTATGATTTATAGTATTAGAATTTCTTAGATCACTGAAAGGTTAAGTTACTTTTCCAGAATTAAATAGCAGTGTGTATTGGTTTTTGTTGTAGTCACTTCCAACTCCATTTGGGGTTTTCTTGGCAAAGATCCTGGAGTGGTTTGTGCTTTCCTTCTCCAACTCATTTTACAAATGAGGAAACTGAGGCAAATAGGGTGAAGTGACTTCCTAAGGTTCAAACAGCTGGTAAGTGTCTGACACTGGATTTGAACTCAGCTATTCCTGACTCCAGATCTAGGGCTTTATACAACGTGCCATCTAACTGCCCATGAAAATAGCCATAGCTCACTGTCTACTAAGCCATGGTGATATATTATTGAGGTATATGGCCCATGGTTTTCCCCCCATTTACAGATGAAGCAACTATGTCTTAAGTATAACTAATAGCTAGCCCAAGTGCTCCTTTGGTCACCTAGTAATGTCACAAGAGGACTTTTCTAAAAGAAGGTGACATGCACATTTTGTTGACTCTCTCTGTTATTGATTTATGGGAGGTAATGGACAAGAGTCCCCCAAAACCAGGAATACATGAATGGGTTGCAATCTGTTTCCCTATATAACTTAAATAAATCAAAGAATGAATAAGAGCTTCTGTTGAGCTGAAGTTTCCAGCAACAATCCTAGTGAATGTCAGTACATCAGGTATCCTAGGACCAAGCTTGGACAAAGATTTAGCATTATAAAGTATACCACCACATGTGGATTTTGTGTTGGTTTGTCTGTGACTATATTCACTTAAGAACACTCTCTTTTGGGGTATTGTTGGCTAATTTTGATGTGGTTATCTAGGTCCATTCTGGGGGCAGGGAGGTGGCACAGTGGATAGAGAACTGAACTTAGAATCAGGAAGACTTCCTAGCTGTGTGACCTTGGGCAAATTGCTTAATCTCTGCCATTGGAGAAGGAAATGGCAAACCGCTTGTATCTTTGCCAAGAAAGCCCCATGGACAGAGGTCCATGGAGTCATAATGATTTGGACACAACTAAAAAATGACTGAACAGCACATAGCCCATTAACCATTCTGGTTGTGGTACTTTGCTCGTACTTTAATGTTCACAGCCCTCCTTCCACTCTGTGCCCTGAATTGAACCCATTATTACAAAGTTTAATCAGGGAAGAAGGAAAAGAGACTTATCACCTCCTTTGTTCTGGATTCTAGACCTCTGAGAATGCATCCTCAAATTGCACTAAAAATTAGATTAGGTTAAAAAGCATTCCTTAAAGCAGAGGCTATCATTAAAACAAGGAAAAATGACCACTTCATTCACTGAACCACTGAATCTTGAAACTTGGAGGAGCCTCAGAGTTAGTCTATTCCAATCAGGTAGCTCAGTGAATAGAATGCTGGGACTAGAGTTAGGAAGACCTGAGTTCAAATACAGCCTCAGACTCTTAATAAATGTGTGAACGCAGGCAAGCCACTAAATGTTTGCCTCAGTTTCCTCATCTCTAAAATGGGAAGAATAATAGTACCTACTTTTCAAGGTTGTTATAAGGAACAAATGAGATAATTGTAAAATTATAAGCACAGTGCCTGGAACATAGTAAGCACTATGCAAATGTCTGCTAGTGTGAGTGATTATTATCAGTATTGAGACGGGAGTTCATTTCTATACAATTCTCTAAAAATTGGATAGATATTTTTAGGGACAGAATAGTATGTTGGGAATATTCCTGATTTTGAAGTTCAAGGACTGGAGCTCACAGAAAACTGAGATATAAAGTTGACACAGACTTTAGAACACATTGATTCTAGGAGACAACCTCCATTAAAGCATACCTTGCCAATCTATTGTTTGATTAAAAGTCTCCAAAGAGAAGGAAACTGCCCCCTCTAAAGGCATAGTTTTACTTTATGACAGGTCTCTTTTTAGGAAAGTTTCTTTCTTCTTCTCATCCTCCTTTCCCTCTTCTTTTTTTACTTTCCATATCTTCCTCTTCCTTATTTCTTTCTCTTCTTCCTCTTCTTCCTCTTGTCCTCCTCCTTCTCCTGCTTTTGCTGCTTTTCTTCTCATCTTTCTCAAATGTCTTTTTCTCTCCATCTTACACTGATGAGCTCATGGGCTGAGCCCCATTACTGATGAACAGAACAAATACACCTGATCAGCTTTAGCCTCAGGCTTCCCAATAGCAGAGAAAACAGGTGCCTATCAACATGGCTGAAAAGGTTATTTTCTGCCTAGCAGTTCAGTGACCCTGTATAACTGCTTTTCATAGGTATGTATTCCTATTGCTGCGTTCCGCTTATGTAACTCTAGTCTCACTGGATAATGCCTTGAGCTCTGTACACATCTCCTTTACCTTTATACTACCTCCTTACCCTAAGAAATGCAATACAATGACAACACATTTTGAGTTTTCATCTCTGGAGAAGCTTACTCATATAGGGAGCTATCATTTCAGAAGTGTTCAATAAATGAATTAGCATTAAGGTAATGATCACTGAGAAAATATGAGATATGAGATTCAGGATTATGAGATAAGGAATCAGGAATCATGGCTCCTAGTCTTGATTCTGTCATTAACAGGTTTCTCAACTATAATCAACTTACTTTTTCTCTCTGGAAATGTATTAAAATGCAGTGTTCTAAAGGAAGTTTGAAAATGGATATAAATAATCAGGACAATACTAGGATTACTGTGTTAAATTTAATACATGCTTTAAGAAAAGAAAAAGTCTATATGGGATAGTGAGTCATAGTTGCATATAAAATTGTCTTTTTTGTTCTTCTTTGTATATGGAAACATTCATGTTTCTTGTTTCTCAAGTTTATTGTATATATAAAAAAAGAAATTTAGGTGAAAAGGAAAACATAAGCCCCATTCTATATTACATGGTTTTATATTTTATTTTTGCAGCCCTTTCCAGTGCAAGCATTGTCCATTCTAATAGTCTAAATTTGAAGACTCTTTATAGACCTAATATTATAAAGGTTATTGATATATTACTTCCAAGTGTAGCAAGAGGCTGTACCCTACATGTAGCATGGAAGTCATTATGTGACTTAAAGGGATGTAGAATAGAAATCTCTGGCCTCTTCTCCTCCTGCCTTTCTTAAAGAGAGAATTCAATTCGTGGCAAAAGGGGAATCAGGAGATTGGGGACAGATGTTAGGCCACTCTGCTCTCCACAGAGAGATGGGGTATCAGGCTCAAATCATATCTTCATTTATGTTAAATATATACATATATAACATAATATGTATATTATATTATTATAATTATGTTGAGGAAAGTATATGTTCTTTCAGATCCCAATTAAACTTTTGATCATTATTGATTAATTGGGGGAAGGACAACCTCAGTTTTATATCCTAGGCCTTTATATCCTTTCCCGTCAAATATGAGTTCCACAATAAATACACAAAGCAATTACTGAAGAACCCATTTATCCAAGTTGAATAACAAAAAACTGAAATCAGAGGAAGTATACAGAGGAGAATAAACACACACACACACGTATGTGTGTATTCACATACAAGCCTATATGAGTATGTGTATATATGTCTATGGGTATATACATATATACATACACACATGTGGAACTAACCACCTCTTAAGACATACTATTCAGCTTTCTAGATAGCACTAATTGTTAGAGTTGTTTTTTTTTTCTATTTAGATCATGGAAATTGCTTTAAAATTTCAAATTAAATATAATTAGTTGTTCATTGAAGGGTCTATAGAAAAAATAAATGTTCAGTCTCATCTTCCTCCTCTATCTGTATTATCCTTGAGGTGTTATATTTCAATAAGGGTAGTTATTTGCAAAATATGCTTCTCCTTCCCCTGTGCCTCCAATAAAGTCATACAGTAGAAGTGGTCAATTAGTTCCCATGGTAGTGATTATGATTGCACTGAGACAGCTTTATCATTTTTGGTATGCATATTGTTTATAAAATATTTCAAAATACGATTATGCATATGTAATGAATATGGATATGACTTAATCTGACTATTGTAGTATGGACAATTGACTAAAGAGGTCATGTGGGACTGATTATCTAAAAATAGACATTATAGGATGAATTGACAACCATTGATTGGCCTCCAGATCAATTGTTATTAATAAAATAGATGAACATATTATTGATGATAATGATAATATCCACATTTATGGAACTTATAATTCAAAATAAAATTCTGTTTTTCACTACAGCCTCATGCCATTGGTAGCATCATATTTTGGAACGTTTAGCATAACATTAGATGAGATTCTACCAAGAGTGATGAAGGCACTGGAATCCTTAAAATATAAATATTATTTGAAGGAATTAGGACTATTTACCTTGTATAAAAGAAGTTTGGAGATGTTGAATTGGATAAGTATTGCCTTCAATCTATGAAAGCATTCCATGTGAAAAATGGATCAATTATTTAGTTTGGCCACAGATGGTGAAACAGAAACAATGAATGGGAGGTATAGTGAAGTATAGTTTATCTCTATATATTTAAATGATGTAGACACATAGAAATACACACACATTTGTATATACATAAATATATATATGAATATATGTATATGTGTGTCTCAAGTCTCCACTTGTGTATGTGTGTAATACACACACACACACACACACACAAACACACATTAGGCAGAAGGGAATAAGCATTTATATGGCACTTACTATATTCCAGGGATTATGCTAAGGTTTTGTTTGCTTATTTGTTTGTTTTTACAAATAGTATCTTATTTGATCATCACAACAATCTTATAAGTGCTATTATTGACCATATTTTACATTTTAGGAAACTGAGGTAGTCTAAAGTTAAGTCACTTGTCCAGTACCCCATGACTAGACAGTGTCTGAGAACAGATTTGAGATTAGGTTTTCCTAACTCCAGGTTCAATACTTTTTCCGGTACCCCCCAACTTCCTTCTTCACATTATGAGGGAGAGGGAGAGACAGAGACAGAGAAAGAGAGAGAGAGAGAGAGAGAGAGAGAGAGAGAGAGAGAGAGAGAGAGAGATATGCATAAAGCAAGCTATATACATGATAAATAAGAACTAACAAAGAAGAAGGTACTGAAAATAAAATGTTAGGAAAGGCTTCCTGTAGAAGGTAGGATTTTAGTTGGGACAAAAAGGAAGCTAGAGATGTTAGTAATCAGAGAAGAGAAGACATAGGGGACCAATCAGAATGCCTGGATCTGAGAGATGGAATGTCCTGTTTATGATACAGCCAGGAGTGTAGTGCCACTAAATTTAAGAATAGTGCTTTAGGCAGTAGGGTGCAAGGAGACTGGAAGTAGAAGGAGGTAGGCTAGGTTATGAAGGGATTTTAATACCAAAAAGAGCATTTTCTATTTTCTCCTAGAAGTAATAGGAAGCCAGTGGAGTTTTTGAGTGGGTGGTAGAGAGGGTGACATGATTACACATACAGGCCTTCACCTTAGGAAAATAAAGGGCCTTAAGGGCTGAAAAGAAGATTTTTTTTTTTGGAATGGAAAGATACTTGAGTCAGGCAAAAACATCGAGAGGTAATTGAAATGATTTAGGCATGAGGTGATATACTGGAATTATGGATTGCCAGAGAGGGTAAATTTAAGAGATGTTGAGAAGGTGAAATTAACAGTTTAGCAATTGATTAGACATGGTGGATGAGGGATAGTGTGGAATCCAAAATGATTCCTAGATTGTGAATCTGAGGGACTGGGAGGATACTGTTGGCCTCTCTAATAATATGGAAAGTAGTAGTAGGGGAGGGTTTTGGGGGAAGAGATAATGATTTATATTTTGAACATAATAAGTTTAAGATGTCTACTGCACATCCAGTTCAAGATATCTGAAAGACAGTTGGAGAGATGAGATTACAGGTCAAGAGAGAGATCCTGACAAGATAAGTAGATTTGGTAATCAGCAGCATAAAGATGGCAATTAAATCCATAGAAACAGATGAGATTGCCAAGTGCCAAGTGAAGTAATATAAGGGGAGAATAGAAGAGGGCCAGGGTTGAAATCTTAAAGGACCCCTTTATTGTGGGTTTTTCATAAATAACCAAGGACAAACATTAAGATCACATCTAGTTTAATGGAGTGTGGGATAACTCCTGAAATCTCTATGGAAGAGTTTCATTAATGACTTTCAAGGTCTTTGGAAATTTGGAGGAGCTTTAGGAATAAAAGACCAAAAATAATAACAAATATTTCAAAGATCCATCATTAGAGTGATATGGGCATTCCTCGCAACCACAGAAATTACAACCATGATTGTCTTAGCAAATGGTCTTCATAAATTGTGATGATTAGAGAATATAGTCACCCTGTGACTAATTGAACTAGCCTAATACTCAGACAACATAGGTGTGATACATTCCTGCATTCGTACTTGAGGCTTTTCTATTTTGATAGTGGCTGCCAAAATTTGCACTCATTTGGTGCAACTTTCAGAATCATCTGTACATCATAATTTAATTAAATTTAACAAAGATTTATTAAGCACCTAATATGTTCAAAAGATTGTGCTGGGGGGTGGAGCCAAGATTGCTCCATGGAAAGGAAGCAATAACTTTTCTAAGCTCCTCCATGAATCCTGTCACTAAATTTTAAGGAGTGAATCTGATTTTGGAATGATAGAATCCATTGGGAGATGAAGCCTAGCAGAATCCAGCCCGGGAAAATACCAATGTAAGTCTGGGAAAAGGAAGTGTGGCTACACCAGAGTGGACTAGGGAGCAGACTACAGCCAATGAGAAGGAGCCCCAGACAGCAGACTCTTCCACCCCAAGGGTAATTCGCAGCCATCTCACTACAGGATGGGAGGATCAGTCAGAGCTGGGTAAGAGAAGGCACAGGGCCCACAGCAAGGACAGCAGCTTCTCCTGGAGCTATCAGCCCACAGCCTGGAAGTTTAAAAATCATCTGTCTGAATTTCCAGAAGCTAAGATGGCCAAGTAAACCATAACTTCTCTGATTCCCCCTCCCTGACCCAGAAAACCCCAATATATATGTCCCTCTCAGAGTAAAATCCTGAAATAGAGTAAAGAGCCTCAGGCTTAGGAGTCACTGAGAAAGGGTGCAACTGAGGCAGTAAGGAGTCTGAAGTGAATGGCAGGAGGGGTCCCAACAAGCCCCACCTCAGCTGGCAAGTAAGAGATACAGAAGCCAAGGGTGGTGGAACCAGCAAGCACTAACAACACAAGCCCAGGTGGGCCTTAGCACCAGCAGGGGAATCTGCAGACACCAGCTCTGCTGGCTGCCAGCTGCTGAGCCTGCCTGAGCTGTGGCCCAGGGGCATAGAGGCAGAAATCTGAAGTGGCCAGACCACCCCTCCCCCACTGATTATTCTGTGAGCCTTAGGGTAAATCAGGGGAAACACTGAGAGTCTTGGCCATGGACTCAGTCTAGTCCCCCAGAGGCTATAACACACTAACTCAACAACCAGGCACCTAGTACCTAGCCTGAGAAGCATGGGTCAGAGCCCTCTGTACCCCAGAAGCAGAAATACACTTTAAAGTCAGGAAATAGGTAATTTCAATGGGCCTGAAGCAACTTGCAAAAGCAAGACCAAAGACAATTGAATCCTATTATTGTGAATGAGAAGAATCACTTTTAGGAGACACTGTGGACTTTATCCACACCTGAGATGATAGAAGGAAATATGAACTGGTCTCAAGCCCAAAAAGCATTCTTGGAGGAGCTCAAGAAAGATTTTAAATGCCAAATGAGAGAGGTAAAAGATAAATTTAAAGCTACAGTGACCAAACTGGAAAAAAAATCTCACTGAAGAAAAATGCTTAAAAAGTAAAGTGTGTCTACTGTGACAGGAGGTTCAAAATCTAACTGGAGAAGATGCCTCCCTAAAAAAGAGAGCTTCAAAAACTAACTGAGGAAAATTAGAATTAGATAAATCGAAGTTAAGGACTCCATGATGCATCAAGAGTAAGTCAAGCAAAACAAGAAGATTGAAAAATTAGAAAGCAAGGGGGGGCGTGGCTAGGTGGTGCAGTAAATAGAGCACCCGCTCTGGAGTGAGGAGGACTTGAGTTCAAATGCGGCATCAGACACACAACCCAAAAACTACCGTGTGACCTTTGGCAAGTCACTTAATCCCAATTGCCCTCCAAAATTGCAAAAAAAAAAAAAAAAAAGAAAGAAAGAAAGAAAGAAAGAAAGAAAGAAAGAAAGAAAGAAAGAAAGAAAGAAAGAAAGAAAGAAAGAAAGAAAAAGAAAAATTAGAAGAAAGTGTAAAATATCTCACTGTAAAAACAACTGACCTGGAGAACAGATTCAGGAGAGATAACCTAAGAATTATTGGTCCACTGGAAAGCCATGATGAAAAATGTAGCATGGAAAACATCATCCAAGAGATTGTCAAAGAAAACTATCCTGAAGTCCTAGAATCAGAGGGTAAAATAATTATTGGAAGAATTCGCTAGATTCTTCCTGAAAGACATCCCAAATTGAAAACTCCAAGAAATATAGTGGCCAAATGCCAGAATTACAAGGTCAATGAGAAAATACTGCAAGCAGTCCAAAAGAAACAATTAAAATATTGTGGAACTACAGCCAGTATTACACAGGACCTAGCAGCCTCTACATTAAAAGATCAAAAGGATTTGAATTTGATATTTCATAAGGCCAAAGAGCTAGGACTGCAACCAAGGATCAACTACCCAGCAAAATTTAGCATAATCTTTAAGGCAAGGAGGTGGTCATTTAATGAAATAAGGAATGTCCAGACTTTCCTGATGAAAAAGCTAGAGCTCAATGGAAAATTTGATCTTCAATTAAAAGACTCAAGAAAGACATAAAAATGTAAACAAGGAAAACTCTATGTCTCTCTCTCTCTCTCATTTATCTCTCTCTCACACACACACAAATGCACATGCACTCATGCAAATTACTTGATATTCAATAAGTACAAACTGTTTCCATCCATATATGAGAAGCTGATACCTGTAAATTCTCAAATGCATATGATTATTATGACCTTTAAAAGGGATATACATAGATAGAGGGTGTGGGTTTTAATGAACTAATCCAATGATAAAAAACAAAACAAAACAAAACAACCTTATTAAGGGATTCAAAGGGACTGTTGGGGGAAAAGAGGAAAGGATGAGGCAGAAAAAGACAAATTATGCCACAAAAAGAGTTCTAGCATATGGAGTTCCAGCAACTGGGTTTGTGATTAAATTATGTTGCTCTCTACTTATGAGAGATTAAGAGAGTCATGTTGGCATCCTAGAATTCAGTTTTTATCTGCAAAACTATGAGGTTGGACTAAGTGCTCTGTATGTTATCTCCTACTCTAAAGCAATTATAAAACACAGGTGTGTTCCTTATCAACAGGCACACAATGATTGGACATTCTAGTTGTCAGTTTTTTGAAGTGCTCAGACACTGACCAAATTATACTGGAAGACAATTTAAATTGTGTGCCTCATTCTTTTTGCTATGCAGAAATTTGTCTTATTTTTCTGAGGCATTTAAAAATGTTATTTTCCAATATAGGAGCTGACCTCTGATTTGATTAAATTTAACAAAGATTTATTAAAAACCTACTATGTACAAGGAATTGTGCTAGATACAAGACTATATACAAGGCAGAAAGAAAATAGTCCCTGTCTTCAAGGATCTTACATTCATTTGAAATTTTTTACCAGGACCCAATTAGATTGAGAGCAGGGACTATCTTGTACCCTTCCTTGTATATCCAGTGCTTAGCATAGTGCATGGTATATAGTAGCTACTAAATAACTATTTACTAACTGATTGATCACTGTCCATATATTTTTGGTTGGAGTAAGCAAGTCAAGGAGGGAGAGAGACTGCAGGATACATTGCTTGGGTAAGAACAAGGACAAACATAAAATATGTTTGCTTTCTTGTCCTGTGTGTCTGCTGGGTGGGGGTGGGGCAGCAAGAGAGAGAGAGAGAGAGAGACAGAGAGAGAGAGAGAGAGAGAGAGAGAGAGAGAGATGATATGATGATGATGATGATGATGATGATGATGATGATGATGATGATTTCAAAGTTAGAAGGTATAAAATAATAATGTCAATAGCTAGGATTTATACATTTACTTATGAATTATTATATTTCAATTTGAAGTTTGTGATTACATATATTATTTCTTTGGATCTTCATAAATCTGTAAGGTAGATGTTCTTTTTACTTACATTTTATAGATGAGGAAACAGATGCTCCAGATTGCATACTTACATAGAGTCACATAGTAAATATCTGAAGAAAGATTTGAATTTGGTCCTTCCTCATTCCAAGGCCAGTACTCTTTGCACTTAATCATCTAGCCCAACTCATTCCTAAACATGGATCTGCTTTACAATATATCTAAGAAGTCCCCATCCAGCCACCATTTAAAGGCCTTTGATGAGCAACAGCCTCTTACTTCCCAAGGCTGACCATTTTACTTTGGAATATTTGCAATCCCTAGAGAGTTTTTTTTTTATGGAACTTAAGATTGCCTCTGAACTGTCTCACTCGTGTTCCTCGCTCTACCCTGGTTCATACTCAATGAGAATTCAAAGCCTGGTAATGGCAGAACATGTCTATCTCTTTTAATGCAGTTTTTCCAAAAGTAATTGAAACTTTAATGTCTCTCTCAGATGTATAGATCTTTTCACTTAGGAAGAAGAGAAGCATGCTCAGTTGGAAAGCAGTTATTTCGTAAGTAATTGCTTCATGACAATTATGTCATTTGCTTTCTCAAATATTGAAGCAAGGGAAGGTTAACCCCTGGCATGAGACTGTCACTACTTCCTGGCTAGAGACACAAGGGCCAGAAAGTCAAGGGAATGTCCCTGGAAAGATGAAGTTGGTACTCTATAAAGTCAAGAAAATGCTTTTGGAAACATAGTGTTGGCACCCTATAAATTATTCACTCTAGAAAAAAAAAACAGTTGCCTCACTCTCATAAGAACTAAATATATATGAGCAAAGTCTCAAGTCTCTCACTCTACTGATCACCTCTGAATGTGATACAGCTTGTCAGTTTCCTTCCAACACTGAAAATGTACATCAATTTAAAAAAAATTCTATTGTGTGTCTATTTCTTAGCATATAATTCTGTCAAACCATCAAACAGTGTAATAATACTTCTAAAGGCTTAATTTTAACACAGTCTGCTCAAGGTCCCTTGGAACACAAAGCTATCCTGCTTGTAAGGGTTTATTTTTTCCCCTTTTACAAGCCTTTTCCAACTTTGAAAATTGGCTACCTCACAGCTCCTAGTATGACTCCTTTAGGAATGCTCAGAATAGCAGGAGAAAACCTTTTCAGAATCTTTTCTTTCTAGACTTGTGTGAGGCATCAATCTGTCCAACTGATCCATTGCACTTTTTGGGTTATGGGAACACATGGTCTGCATGTCAATGTTGATGTTTAGCCAGGCAACCTCACTCTTTCCGGTTTGCTGGGTTTATTCTTACTGAGGATGAGAACCCAGGGCTAATTAAAAAAGAGATAATGAAAAATCCCCAGTAACTCCATATTGTCTACTAAATAAAGTTCTAAATACAAACAAACAGAACCAAACCAACAACAACAAAGATAAAACCTTAGTAATTGTTAGAGCCTACTAAAGACAAAGTGGTTTTGCCTCAGGTAGGATGATTCCAAGTAGATGATTGATCAATGATCGACTGGTTTCTTCAAAACCCCCTATTTGATCCCAAACTATTTTGCTAATATCTTTCTACTGCTCCTCTCGATAGATAATATATTTGTAGAACTCAGATTTATTAAGAATATATAATGCTCAAATTCTTCTATGTGATGGGAAAGGTACAAGAATTAGGTAAGACAAGTACCTTGCTTACACTGAGTTTAACATTTAAATGGGAGCTATAGTAAGGCACAAGCACAGAAAACACTTCAAAAAGTACATTAGGCAGCAATTAGGGGATGGTTGAAAACATTGTGAAATATTAATAAAATAAAATATTCTTGTGAAAAAAGTATGAGGACCATAGCAATATTTTTCAATAAAATAAAGAAAAACATATGATGGGGGGGGGGACAATCAGAACAAAGAAGTGCATTCTAACTACCAAAATGTAAAGAAAAATAAATTAGAACCAATAGATAAACTAAGGTTTCTTGCAGAGATGGGGAGAGTTACTATTTATTACTATTCATTTATTTAGGTAGATAGTTAAGAATCTCTCTATCCATTAGACTATACTCCCCTCTAAGTGATTAAGTGGTTAAAATTCTTAGCTTCTTGGAGTCTCCATGTTCTCATTTTAAACATAAGGGTACAATTCTTTATATTGTGCATCTGTTAGTTATTGTGAAAATTAAATGACATAATATGTTTTGGGGAAGAAACTTCCCCTTCCAGCACAGCTGATGTAATCAGACAATGTAGTAAAACATGATGAAGTCTTAATATCTGAACACTGTGAATGTGTATCCTATGTTCTTTTATCAGGTGTAAACTTTGTTGTGTCAAGAAGGGAAAAGCACATTTGGCAGAAAAAACAAGCTAGCCAGTCTTCTGGAATAAAAAGCACATTTAATGTCAGTAGTTACATTTTTTTAACTCGGTAGTTGAGTAGACCAGGTTTGGGAGGACTTTATGGAGACAGACCAATCTGCCTATCCTGAAATCAGGAAGAAGGATAGTATGAAATGTTCTCTCATGTTCCTACTCTCTATCATACGTGTTATTGGAGATACTGAACCGGTAGGAGATAATGCAGAGAGCTAGTAACAGATATGCACATGAGTCTAGACATGGGTCCACAGCCAAATCTGTCAGTGTCATTGTAAAGAGTAATATGCTATGAGACTGTCAGCTTTTATTATAGGCCCTGTGTTTCTGTTTGTCAGATCAAAGTCATAGTAGTATATATTTAGAAGTGGAAGAAACCTTAGAGACCATTTGGTAAAATGTCTTTATTTCACAGTTGAGAAAGATGAGGTGCAGAAGTTCATTAACAAGCCCAACATCACAAAGATATTAATGGATGGAGAGAACACTTGCCCATATCCTATAAGTCCTCTTGGCTGGGATCTCTGGACTCTCCCCACTGCACCTGGTCTGTAATGATCACCCTATCATAAGAAACAGAATGGTTGAGTGTGTAAAGGGCCACTCTTAGAATCAGGATGATATGGCTTTAAATCCCACGCCCAACACATATTGCCTGTGTTACTCTAGAGATATCACTTAACCTCTTGGTTTCCCAGGAAGCTCTTTATAAAGCTTCAGAACAGCTGCTGATATCCATCTGTTCTTCACTAAGAGAATCACATTGACTCATGAAATCAAATGTCCAACCCCACTGGGGGTGGGGGGAGGAAAGAGAGATCACATTTGCTTTCTCAGTGTCCATGTCACACAGTTGACTCCTGTTGAGTTCTTAAACTCCACATCCAGTAAAATGTGAGATATTCCAACAGTTTCCTAATTCATCTCCCTGCCTGGAATCTCTCACTACTCCAGTGTATCACATATACTGTTGCCAAAGTAATTTTCCTTAAGATCTTAACATGGACTCTCCTTCTCAATCTAATGACTTCCTATTGTGACTAAGATAAAATATAAACTCCTCTGTCTTTTAAAGCCCTTCAAAATCTAGCCCCAGCTATACTTCCAATATCATTGGACAGTTCTTACCTTCCCACTCTTTGTGATCCATTCAAAATGGATTTCTTTCTGTTCCTTACAAGGAACATTTCATCTCCCATTTTCATGCCTTTGCACTCTCCTTTCCTCATACCTGAAATATATCCTGTCCTCACCTTTGCTCCATTGAGTTCCTCTCCTTAAGAAGTAGTAGTTAAGGGACTATTTCATGAAATCTTTCCTTATCCCTTTACCTTCTAATGCCCGCTTTCCCAAATGATTTTATATATCACTACTTTGTTTATATTTGAATTTATTCACTTTATGTTTAGATATATGCTTACTGTCTCTCCTCTTTAGAAAATAACGTCCTTGAGAACAGGGATTGTTTCATTCTTCTTATTTGTTTCCCCAGCAACTAGTAGAATATCTGACACATAGTAGGTGCTTAATAACTGGTAACTATTTCATTGATTAATTGATTTACCTCTGAATATCAGAGATCATAATTGGTATTTATTTCAGCATAAAAAAAGATACAGCTGGTATAGCATAGAAGCAGTGGTCCAGACTTGAAAGGATTTTTAAGAGAAAGCCAAGTGTTACCATTGTGATGGATTTCTGAAAATGCACAAGTTTCACAGGGACTTAGCAATAATAAGCTAGTTGCTCAAAAAATGTTCCCTCTGCTGCATTGAATTCATGTCTCAAAGATGGGGGAGAGGGATGTAACACTCTAAAGGCCCACCAGGTACAAGAGAGGGAGAGATTAACACAAGAGGTGTTGCATGTCGCCGTTTGCAAACTGACATTGAGGGCGCGGGGGATGCAGAAAGATGATTCTAATGAGAGACCATATTATCATTAAAGGGGCCCTTTGCCACAATACTGATGGAAGTCAGCGATCTTACCATGTCTTTCTTCTCTGCTCTTTTCTTTTCTTCTTTAAACCAAGACACTTGAGCTGAAGAATATTTTTAGCTTCCTGACTGTGGGTGAGTGATAGAGTATGTAAGTGGCTTGGTGAGTCTGGAGGTGAACAGTAGAGCAAACTTAATTGAGGGACTTGATGGAATAGCCCTGTAAGGTTGCCTAAGAGCAGGAGATTGGCAGCAACATTGCAGGGACAAACAAGATCAGACCAGAATCCTCAGGGGCTGTCATACCACATGCTGCAGCTGTTAGGCTATTAGAAAAAGCATTGAATAACTAAAGCGAGTGAAGCGGCGGAGAGATGACAAATTCCCGTGAACTGCATCCTTTATGATTCCGATTATAATTTTCTTGGAAACATATGATTAAAAAGATGATTTGATGTTTGTGAAAGTTACCTCAGATGACCCCAGTAGGAACATGCTTATATCCTATAAGGAACACCAAGAGGACATAGGTTCTTGTGAGAATGAGCCAGGATAATAATGAATAAGAACAATAAAATAATAACAATAATGATAACTTATTCAATCTAGCACTGAACCTTATAAACCAAGTTATTATTACTTTAAGTTATTCAGCCCTGACAGCAACTCTATGAGGTGGGGCCTGCATTTATTATTATTACCTCATTTTCCAGATGAGTAATGAGAAGATCTGAAGAGTTAAGTGACTTTTCCAAAGTCATACAGCTTTTAGTCAAAAGAAAAGAGATTGGAACACACATAGTCTGACTCCCAAGTTCAGTATACTATCCACTACAACATTCATTCTTGGCTAATCACTCTGAATTTTAGAAATGTAAACTGGAAGACTAAGGGGGTAATAATGTCCTGTTTTTCTTATGTTTCACATTCAATTTCCTGGTGATTTTAGATAAGTGTCTGGCTATCTTTGGTTTAGAAGAGCTCTATAGGGTCTTCAAATTCTAACTGTTTAAGATCTAGCATCCTCTCCAGATCTAACATTCATTCATATATTTAGCATATACTTTAGTGTCTCATCTCAACAATAGTCCTTTACTGTGTAGATCACAACCCATCAACAGCTTCATATCCTCTGTCCTGTTTTTACATGGCTTCCCTTCAATATCCTTGCCTCTAGATCTCTTTTTATGACATGGGTATCAGTAGAACACATAGCTATCCATCAATTCTCCATATCATTATATCAGAAGCCAAATTCTTTATTTGTAATATGCTAAAGCCCACTCATGCTCACCATGTATCTTTTAGTCAAATAATCAAGTATTTATTGAGTAATGAGTATAAGGCAAACTGTGCTATATATTGGAAAGTAAGAAAAATGGAAATGCAAAGACAAAAGGGAAAAATAGCATCTGTCCTCAAGTCAATCAATCAACACTTACTATGTGCTTATTGTGTGTCATGGTATGGTAGAGTTCTAGGTTCTGGAGGAAATGGAGCTCTAGGAAAGATAGAAGCTTTGTACACACATCATATATACTTATATATGCAATATGCATATGCAAACATGGATAGATAAATGTGTGTATATATGCATACATACACAAACCTATATCTAGGTGGAACTTTCTTTGTGCATGCCTAGATTATCAAAAATGAAGCCACCTATATGGAAGTAACAAAGGTCTGTTTCTGGGAGAACATATCCTTTGTTCCCTTGCAGTGGGAGTAATCTCTTTCCATTGGCTGTTTAGCCAGGAAAACAAAAAGAGACCATATATTGAAAACTACCAGGCCTGGAAAAGTCTATTTCCTTTCCTGCTTTTTCCAGGGAGTGAAGGTCTTATCCATCTACCCCATGGGCACTATTCATTGAGCTGTGTGAGGGATCCTGTGACCCTAAAATTAAGTTTTGGGGTTTGGTCTCTTTCTTTGTTGTGGCAAAGGCCCTGGACCCAAGAGCTCAAGTGATGGAGATTTAGGAGCCAGACTCCCAAGCAGGATATTGCTGCCACCACAGCAGGTTAGCATGGAGAACCTAGGGTCCTGGGACACAAGCTATACTATTATGAAATTGAAATAAATTTAAAACTTAACCCTCCTCTTCTCCCCAAAGATGGAGGTGGTATTTAGAGAAGATTATGTTCCCTAAGTGTTGGAGGAAAATTTGTATATTTTTCTTTTTATACATATTTGCAAAAATATAACTTTTTTTAGGGAAGGCTTTTTTTTTCTTTTTGGAGGAGGAAGGCAAGGCAATTGGGATTAAGTGACTTGCCCAAGGGGACACAGCTAGCAAGTGTTAAGTGTCTGAGGAGAGATTTGAACTCAGGTCCTCCTGACTCCAGGGCTGGTGCTTTATTCACTGCACCACCTAGCCACCCCCAAAATATAACTTTGTCAAAGTTAATTTAATTATTAAGTGGTTAGATGTAATTGCACTATGTGCCCCCCTGAATTGTACTATCACATTTAGTGGTAGCTTGAGCTAAGGTAAGAAAAAAACAAGCAAAAAAAACTAGAGACCCCTCAGGCCCCTTAAATTCAACAGAGAATCCTAGGGGATGGGAGAAATTTGCATAACTCGACTTCAATAAATGGGGACCTGCATAGGAATAGTTACATAGGTATAGGAATTGAAACTTGCCCTCATTTGGTAGAGGTAATTACTAGATGAAGAAAACCTTAATTAATACAGTTCAGCACCTTTTCTAAAATTTAAAATCTTAGATACCTAGAATACAGATTGACCAACTATAGCCTATAGGTCAAAACCAACCTGCCACCAAAAATGGAAAACAAATAAATATGCTTTGCTTATGAGCCTACATAAGCAAGCACTAGGCCATATTTGGCCCACAGTTTGCCCATGCTCAATGATGGATTCATGTATGAGGTAAGATTTCTACTGAGGTTTAAGGATGGATTCCTATCATCCCTTAACATACAAAGGGGTAAGTGAACATTTCAGGAATAGGGAAATAGGAATAAGAATAGCAAAAGCACAGAAATTGGGAAAGGGCAGGATATATTTTGGGTAGATAGTGTGATTCAGAAGTTGTAGTGGCAGATATAAAAGATGAGGATAAAAAGACAAGCCCATTTCAATTATGGTGGATCTTGAAAGTCAGGCAGAAGAGTATAAAGTTTATTCAGGAGTCAATGGGGGAATTACTGAGGATTTTTGAGCAGAGGAGTGATATGTCCAAAGTGATCATTAAGAAAGATTGGTGTGGCAGTTATATTAGATACGGTTGAGAATGGAGGTTATAAAACTTTAAGGATGATATGTCAATAGTTCAGTTTGATACTAGTAAAGATCTATATTAGAAGAATAGAGTGAAAAGATAAAGGGATAAATGTTAAAGATGTTCCAGAGGTGGAATTCACTGAGAAATAACACTAGGAAAATGCCAAAATAGCCACACAGCTTTGAATATGGGAAGTGGCATAGTTGACAAAAAAGGAAAAAGCTTAAGGGGAAAGAGAATTAACTTGATTTTGAATATGCTGAGTTTGAGTATCCAGGGGAGTATTTAACAAGACATTTCTTGTAGGCAGTTACAGTAATCTTGTAGATCTTAGGAGAGGTTGGGACTAGAGATCCCATTTTCCCTAGAGATGTTTTTGAAATCCTGGAAGCAAATGATGTTGTGGAAGAGAAAAACAAAACAAACAAACAAATCTAAAGAATTGAGAAAAGAGAAGAGGAAATACTGTAGCATGGAATCTTGGAAGAGGGGCATTCATTTAAAATAGTTTTGAAAGGGAAAAGAACCATAGAATGAGAGAGGGTATAATTATAAAATTTTGAGAAGAACCAGTAAGGCATGGTATCTTTAAGTTCAAGAAGACATAGGAATGTGTAGCAAACAAACAAACAAACAAACAAATGAAAAGAGTACAAGAATGATTAGGGCTGGAAAAGGAAAGTGAGTTTGAAAATTAGGATCTCATTTTTGACACTGGAGAGACAGTGCCAGCATAGTGGTTAGAATGAAAGTCTAATTGCAACCATTTCAAGAGAGAGCAGGTAGTGAAGAAGTGGAGAAATCAGATGAATATTGGTTTCCCCAGAAGTTGTTGGTGAAGGAAAGTGGGAAATTTATACTATGATTTCATGGAGTAAAGGGATCAGAAAGATTTCAATCACATGATTCTACTACAGGAAAATATTTTGGGGGAGGGGTACCAGAGAAAGAGAAATTTAGAATAACTTCCATCAATTGAATAAAGAGATATTTTCAAAGGAAAGGCAAAATCTTGACATTTACCATCGATTAAGCAATGTCTTGTTCCTGTTTTTTCAACTAACTTTAAACATGAACAGATCACTGACTTTGGTTGTACCTCAGCTCCCGTGTCTCTGAGATGGGAAGCTCTCAGGGATGCTCTAACCTGCAGCTTCGAGGTCACATGTGTCCCTCTAGGTCCTCTGGGGTAGCCTTTTGACTTAATTCAAGTTTTACAGAACAAATCCTTTTATGAAGGGGATTTGTTCTGTGATGTTTGGATTCAATCAAAGGGCTGCCCTTGAGGATCTAAAGGGCCACAGATAGCCTTTGAGAAGACAGGGTCCTCACTCCTGCTCTAAGCTCTTCATATCCATCATGCTCATGATCACATGATGAAAGATGGATGGAAGTTCTGATTGTTTAGTCCAACCCCATCATTTCTCAAATGAGGAAACTGAGGTCCCAAAACATTAAGTGACTCGCCAGATTCATACAGAGAGTAAAGGACAGTGTTAGGATTTCAGCCCAGATCCTCTGATTGCAGACTCAAGGATTCTATTATGAAACATTGTAAACCGAGTCCTATGTCAACTAAATCATGGTGTTCCAATCCCTTTTCTGGGATCTTGGTATTACCAATGAGAAGGAGCAAGTATACAGTTGTGACCCAAAAAGAGGTTTACTGAAATAGAATTTTAGTGCCGGTGTTTTAAAGGTCTCTAAAGCTGCCATGGTGCTTCTGATGGGGGTGCAGTGTAAAAGAAAGGAGGCTTTGAACCTGTCTTCTCATTTCTCACTGCAAAAATCATTCATTTGATCTAATGGAATCTAAGACATTTTTAGACTACATAGGAATTTTTGGCCCTTATAAAGCCCATCTGAGACTAATTCTTAACGCATTTATAAGCATTCTCTTCTTGCTGACATCATTTCTAGTGTTTTTAGCACCTTAAATGTTAGCAATGGAATGAATTCTAATTTTAGACTTAAATAGCCATTTTCAAAGCACTCTTAAAAAATCTTGTAGTTAATATGGCAGAAATTTTTGAACATATGTTTAAATTAAACAGTGTCCCTGTGATGAAATACTTTTAACAAGGCCTGGGAAGTCGAACTTACTGTCTTCATCTGTTGGATAGGAAAAGCACTAATTACTTAAATCAAGGTGCCATTAGGATTCTCCTTTAAGAAAGGTCACAGGGTATATGAGAATTAGATTGGCTCTGGGGTACATAGACCATAATTTCATGCCTAACTCTGTACTAATGAACTTTGGGATCTGTACCAAGCAGTAAAGTAGAATCATGTAGAATTCTGTAGATGGAGGTCAGGAAAATTTGATTCTAAAATGTCCTGCTGACACTTTCTAGTTGAATGGATATGGACAAAGCATGGACTCTCTGAGTCTCAGTTTTCTCATCTACAATGAAGATAAAAATATAAAAATCCCTACCAGTACTGGTACTGAGCTCATAGTGCTTATTGCAAGGGGTAAACCAAATAACATGTGTAAATTTCTTTGTAGTATTTGAAGCACTAAATAAGGGACAGTTATTATACTAGGAATTACTCTCTGAGACTCAGTTTCTTTATTGCTAAAATGTGGTTGCCAGTAGCTGCCCTCCCTGTCTTGTGGGCTGATATGATGAATGTGCTTTATAAAACTTTTATTTTTTTTTTAGAGTATTGTACCAACATTAGATTCTTCTTATCTTAGCAACTGACATAGTTCCTTGAGCTCAGCATATGTTTCCTGGTGATGATAACCTAATGTCATCAGAGATGTTCATGGGGGAAAACAAGCAAATAAGCAAACACCAAAGCCCTTTGGCTAATGAAAGGCACTCAGTCACTTATATGGGTTCAGTTGACAGCCACGTCCTTGGTTTGTTTGTCTTTTTTTTTTTATTTGTTTACATTAGGAAAAATGACATTCATGAGACCATGAAAGAGGAAATAGTTGTACTCAGTTTCCAATTTATATCTAATGTTGGTTGTAATGAATCAGCACAATGGAAACTTATATGGATATTTGTATAAATTCACATGGACCTGTTGACATTATCAAAGACATGCCATCCACAAAGGAAATGTGGATGAAGTCTGGAGTGCAGAGCTACATGTGTCCATTGGTAGCTGTGTGACCAGGCAGAAGGTTTCACATCTCTCCGACTTTCTGTCTCCTTTGTCAAATCACATCTATGCCTTTCTATCCTTTCTATAATGCTTAGCATAAAGTAGGCACATACCAGAAAGTCATTTGTGACATGAAAATGAGATCATGTATGTGAACCATAATGTGAATTGGAATTGTTCATGTACAAGCAGTTATATAGAATTAAATGAGGAGAAAGTAGTAAAAAATAAAATTCTTATTTCAGCACTTTTGTATTAGTTTACCACATTCTTCCAGAGATCCATGATCTCATTCTGTGAGACTATCGTCAATATATTTGGATTAATATAGCATATGGCAAATAATAGATGGAATGATATAGCATATGGCAAAGAAACCCTATGTGAGAATAAAGAATAACAGATGGGCAATCTGAAGGAGGCACTGATACCGAAGAAAAATTAAAAGCACTAGAAAAAAGATCCATAGCAATTTGGGGGAATTCTATAGAAATGATTGACAGAAAGACATGTATCACGGCGGCTAGGTGGTGCATTGAATAGAGCACCAGCCCTGGAGTCAGGAAGACCTGAGATCAAATTTTACCTCAGTCACTTAACACTTATTTGCCTTGTGACCCTGGGCAAGTCACTTAACCCCAGCTGCCTGCCTTCCCACCTCCAAAAAAAAAGGGTCAATTTTAATAATATCACAGATCTCTTGAAATACTAAAATTCAGAAAAGAAATGGAATGAATCATATATTCTTTTTATGCCATATAACACCGTATGACACTGCCTAACCCTGTATCTGCTGCCTTGTCTGCCTTCATCTCTGCCCAAGTTAAATTCACAATCTCTAAACTCATCACCACCTACTAACTCGACTTGATTTAGACCACCTCCCTCAGGTTCCTCCTCTACCCTCTGATTGGAGGACTGGAGTGTACAGTGCTAAACTCCTCCCAAAGCCTTCCTTAACTTGTTAAGGGCAGAAACTAGATTTTCTTTTGGGCTCATTTCACTTTGTATCTGCTGTTCTACCTACTTTCAACTCACCACAGATGAGAATACCCCTAAGTTGGATAGCATCTGATCTCTATCCACTCCTAGTGCCTCCTTTTCTGAGTTGGCTTAACCCCATCAGTTTGTAAGCTACTTTAGGGTAAGGACTGTTTTTCTTTTTATTAATTGTGTCTCCATTGTTTAGCACAGTACCTGACACATAGTAGATGTTTAATAAATGTTTACTGGATCATTGGATTGGAGGAGGCAATCCATTTTAATATTATTCCCAAAGATATTCTAAAATGTTTAATATTTGACTCTAGGAAATTTGTATTTATTTTAAATTTCTCTGATTTTAGCCATGTGGGTGGGTGTTTCTCTCTCTCTCTCTCTCTCTCTCTCTCTCTCTCTCTCTCTCTCTCTCTATCTTTCCTTATTTCAGTGAATGTTCTTCATAACTTATGACAACAACCAGAATTTAAATTTACCGCTTTAAAATTTGCAAAGATCTTTTATGCTAATGTATTTGAATAGCTGTGGAAGATGTGTGCAAAATTAAATAATTAAAATGCTTCTCAGATCCTCATCTTCTAATGTGTGGAAGCATTGCCATAGTTTTCTTGTTGGTCTTCCTACCACAAATCTCTCCCCAATGTAATCTATCCTTCAATCAGGTCTCAAAGTGATCTTCCTAAAGAATAAGTCTGAAGAGTAAGTCTGACCATGTCAACTCAGTTTAATCCAATGTCTCCCTATCACATCCAGAGCCAGATATAAAAACCCACATTTCTTGTTAAAAGTTATTTACAACCTTGATTCACTACCTTTGTAGTCTTCTTATACCTTCCCTCAACACCCTCCCCTCAATCTACTCTTTAATCCATTGCCACTGCCTGCTTTGTGTTCCTTAAATAATACATTTCACTGACTGTTCCCCAGTTCTGGAATTATCTCCCTCCTCATTGTTCTCTTCTAGCTTCCCTGGCATTCCTTAAGTCCCAGCTAAAATTCTACCTTCTACAGGAAACCTTTGTTGATGTTCCTTTATTCTAGTGTCTTCTTTGTCATATTCCCAATTTATCCTGTTTGTTTTTTAGCATCTTTTGACAATAGCATTTACATGTTTTCTATCCTTTAGTCTGGGAGCTCTTTGAGAACAGGATTGTACTTTGTCTCTCTTTATATGTACAGCACTTAGTATAATGCCTAGAATAAAGTAGATACACAATAAATATTTATGTATGAATACTTACATGAATACATGCATACATCTAAATGTAAAATCCATATACACATAGGGACATGGGTGTCATGGATAGTTAAATGAGTTGACTTTTTTGCATATGTGAGAATGGACATAAGGGCGAATGGATGAATGGATAGATATATGTGTGTATAAGTGGCACAGTGGTTAGAGAGCCAAGTTAGAAATCAGAAAGACCTGATTTTTTTCAAATCTGGCCTCAGAAACCTACTGTTGTGCAATCATGGGCAAGATACTCAACCTCTTTACAATTTCTTCATTTGTAAAATGGGGACAATAATAGCTTGCACCGTGAAGGGTTGTTGTAAGGATCAAATGATGTTATAATTATAAAGCCCTCAGCAAAGTTCCTGGTACAAAGTCAGTGTAATATAAATATTAGATATTTTCATCATCATTGTTGTCATCATCGTCGTCATCACAGATTACCCTTGATGCTTTTTCCTGAAGGCCAGGTATATTAGATTTCATTTTCGCCATTTTTACCTAGAGTTCTCCTGTACCTTAAAGGAACTGGGGGTTTTCAGACTCTCTGCAAATAGCTTGTTGTTGTTTGTCCTTTCTTCTAGAAGAAGATCAATATCATCATGGGACTGATGACTTGACTTCAGCATGAAACCATTTTTTGTCTCAATTCTTACCTAGCCCTATAAATGGTTTCAGCCCCCCATCAATGTTGTTTGCTCAGTTGTGAGTGTGTGAGTGTGGAGAGGTGTCTCTGATACTCCAGTTCCATATTCCATCTCACAGCTGAATTAGCTTTTACATAGAAATATTTATTTTAGAATGTATAGTCACAAATATACACATTTACTCCCCTAGCATGTTGGAAGCATAATCTTCTTCCTCCATTGTAACACCTCAGTCTCTGGAAAGGGAAGACAAACAGGAAGATAAACATAGTTTACCTCTGTTCCTATAGATGACATTTATAGTTACAAGTCAAGAGCCTTTCTCAGGTTTGAATCCCAGGCACCCTGGCTTCTCAGGGTCTTCATGCTGAACAGATACCATCCTTTCTGCAATACTGACTCAAAGGTCTTCATGGCTCTGGAGATCACCTCTGGCACCTGAAACTGAGAAAATTAAAAAAAAAGAACAGAAATAAATACTCCCAGACTCACTGCCTGGGGCTGGGATAAAAGAGACAGAATGGGAGGAAAAGAGTCCTTCCCTTTTCTTTGGTTCATTTCATGGCAACTTGCACAGAAGATAGGAGTCAGCAAAGAACAAAGACAGAAAAAGAGGTTGGCAAAAAAGAATGGATAGTTCCATCTCTCTAGTTTTAAGATGTAGAGAGCCAATTAGAGGCTACCCCCACCCACATGATAGCGAGCACAGTGTTAGGTAAACTGGACATGATCAAAAGGCCCCTTAAGAATTTCTCCATGTTAGAAATGAGCACGCCCAGAGAAGCCCAGGTTCCATATAGTTAAATGTTTATATGCATGTAATATACACATGTACATATATGTATATATGAAGTTATGGGATGTAGGGTATGTTCATGGAAGACTAATACCTCTGGTGCAAGGACTGCTGAGCCCTTTTTCAGGTTTCCCACCTTTGGTGTCTACCTAATCCACCTAACTCTCAACTATGTTTCCAAGCAGCTGTGGCATGCACAGAGACACACGAGTAAACTGTTCCAGCACATGGGCTAATCCAGGTTGAGCACAACCAAGGGATCTCAAAACCATTCGTGAGTTATGCGGGTGTCTAACCCAAGCATTCTCCAGGTGGAATGGGCAGAAAAAAGCTATTTATCCCAATGGCTATGAAGACAGTTGAAGCAAGGGCTCTGGAATTCTTAGAGTTTGGTTAGACATTAATACACCAAGGTCATCCACTGCATCTAGAGCTATCACTAGTCAACTTGACTCTGCCCTGCCACTGGGCAGTGATAACTCTGGAAGAGACAGTGAGACTGAAACTTCATTCAACTCTGCCTCACTTAAATCTTATTTATGCATGAATCAAAAGATATAACCCATTCCATTTTACCATTTTTACCTATTTAAAAGTCCTGTGGTGACAGGCAAGTGATAAAGCAGGTGCAGATATACTGGGAACTGTAGTCAAAAGCATGCACACAGGTGGTCCATGTCATAGGGTCTTCTCACTGGAAGCAGCAGTAAGATTTTCAGGGCTCTGAGTGTCTGAGCAGCCTTTTACGGATTACACTGCTCACCTTCTGGTGTGAAGAAAGGTCTAGAAAGGGTGCCCTAAAAAATTTCTGCTTTCCCAACCTTGGACTGATTACTGTGGCAGGTGGAGATTCCATCTGTGATCAACACACACACACACACACACACACACACACACATTGTAAAAAACTTCTTCAAAGATGATTCCACTCACCATCAATACACAGAATGTGCTCATGATTATAGATGACACAAAATTCAGTAGACACAGCTCTTGTTGCAGGAGAACTCAACAGGTGTACAAATAAGAGCCCTGAGTAAAACAAGACTGGCAAATGAAAGCCATCTTACTGAAGTAAGAGATCCAGCAACACTACATAGCTGAGATGCACCAGACTTCTTTGGTCCATAAATAACTTTCCCCTGAAGGGAGTCATGATTACATTCATACATATACACACATACATACCCACAAAATATGCATGCCTATCTATGTGTGTATACCAATATGTGTGGGTATGATCATGATATATACGTGTGTGTGCATTTTTCTGGATACACATTTTTTTGAAGCCACATTGGTAGTCAGTCTAATACTTCTCTCTCACATTTTCCTTGGAGCTCCCAAACATTGAGCCAGCTCTGGAAATGCATGTGTCAACCGTATTATCAATGTACATCCCTGGAAAGTGTACTGCCAAGGTAAGTGAACTTATCCATACCATTCAAAACTTCTTCATTTTCTATAACCAATGGTTCCACATATGGATGCTGTAATGATGGCTGATGGAGCGCCTGTATTTTCTTGGTGTTAATTGTTAGGTCAAAATTAGCACAAGCAGCAGTGTGTGCATTTTTCTGGAGAGACCACAGTGAAGGGGAATACAATGAAGCTGGTATAGGTTTTGCAATAAAAATTAATCTTGTCATCAAACTTATATATCTCATAAAATTCATGGAAAATAGAATCATAACAATTTTATTTCCACTTGCAAGAAAACTCCAAGCCACCATCGTTAGTGCCTGTGTTCCTATCATGTCAAAACCTGGTGAAGTCAAAGAAAAAAATTTATGAAGACCTGAAGACCTGTATTATCAATGTCCCAAAAGAAGACAAGTTTATAATTCTGGGAGATTTTAATGCTATAGTAGATTCAGACTACCAGGCATGACAGAGAGTACTTGGGAGGAATGGAATTGGAAATAGCAAAAGCAATGGTCACTTACTACTAAAGACTTGTGCATTTCATGACCTTTTCATCACCACCACTTTCCTTTGTTTAACTAAACATAATAAAACTTTTTGGATGCGAACTCTCAGCAAACATTGGCATTTAATAAACAATGTGACTGTAAGAAGAAGAGACAGGATAGAAGAGGAAACAAAGGAATGTTTGGCACAGAGTGCTGGACTGACCATAGACTTATCTTCTCTAAGGTAAATATTTGCATTCAACAAAAGCAGTGGCCTCAATTCTGACTACCAGAATTAATGTCAACATATAGAGATTAGAGTGTTACTCTGAGTGGGAACAGTTTGTTGCTAACTTGGAGGGAATGTTGAGCCAATACACAGTTGGTAATAGTGAAGCAGAAAATGAGTCATTAGTTTTCAGAGATTTTATGTGTAGAAATACATTTGCTCATCTTCATTTGTTCAACACTCACAAACATCAAGGTTGATTTGATGAAAATTAAGGGAAATTCAGAAACTGCTAAATGAAAAATGAGAACTACACAGGGTTTACCAGCAGGATAGTTCATCCATCTCTAAGAAGGCAGCAGTTAATTCCATCAAAAGTGAAGAACAAGCAAAACTGCAAGAGATGCAGGCTTCTTGACTCAGTAAGAAACAGATGAAATTCACTTTTATGCTGATATTAATGATCCAAACCACTTTTATGATGCTATAAATAGCATAATTTATTATATGTGTATATACACACATGTGTGCATATATAAACATACATGGGCACAATGTATATACCATGATCATGCCCACACGTGAATACACTCATAGATAAGTGCGCATTTGAAGTATGTATGTATGTATGTACGTATATATGTATTCATGAATGCAAGAGTATAATCATGATTCACTTCAGAGGAAGTTTATTTATGGACCAAAGACCTATGGTGCATCTCAACTACTTACTGCTGATGGAGCCACTTTGATTAGTGTTAAGGACATGATCCTAGAGAGATGGGCTGAACATTTTCATAGTGTTTTAAACAGAATGTCATCAATGCTGAAGCCATTGATCAATTACATCACGTTAAAGTCAATCCATTCCTAGCTGAATTTATAATTAAAGAAGAGATTTTGAAGGTCATCAAACTTCTTGTGTGTCGCAAAACACCTGGTGCTGTTTCTATTCCAGTTGAGATTTACAGGGTGGAGGAGTCCACTGCTTATACAAAAGCTGACTGAAATTTTCTGTTTTAACTGGCAAGAGAATGTTATCCTACAGGAGTTCAAGGATGCCTCTATTGTCCATCTCCATAAAGGAAAAGAAATAGAGTGTCCTGTGACAATCACAGAGGCATCTCTTTGTAAGTACTGGCAAGAGTCTTTCAAGAGTCCTCTATTAAGACTGATCCTTCACCTGAAAAATTGTTATCTACCTGAGATCCAGTGTGACTTCAGAAAGGGCTGAAGAATGGTTAATATGGTGTTTGCTGCCCTGTAACTCAAGGAGAAATGCTAAGAGCTGAACAGAGGTCTATACACAATGTTTGTAGATATGATTAAGGCTTTTGATAGTAATAACTCATGAAAGTTTATGGAAAATTATGTCAAAATTTGGTTGCCCAGAGAAGTTCACCAGTATTGTATGTCAATTTCATCATGGAATGCTTGCCTAGGTTTTGGATAATGGATGATGCTCTCACACTTTGTCAGCCACTAATGAAGTAAAACATGGCTATATGCTTGCTCCCATGCTTTTTAGCATGATGTTTTCAGCCATGTTGTCAAACACCTTCAATGAGGATGAGTGTAGCATCGAAGTCAGCTACCACATTGATGGTAAATTCTCCACCTTGAAAAGGCTTCATGTTAAGACCAAAGTGGAGTGAGTATAGGGAGCATGATTGTTTTCTTTGTTTCTTTGCAAATGATTGTGCATTCAATGCAGCCTCTGAAGTTGAGATACAATAAAGTATGGAGCTTTTCTCTGCTGCTTGTGCTAATTTTGTCCTAACAATTAACACCAAGAAAATACAGATGCTCCATCAGCCATCACTACACCATCCATAGGTGGAACCATGGGTTATAGCAAATGAAGAAGTTTTGAATACTGTGGATAAGTTCACTTACCTTGGTAGTATACTTTCTAGGGATGCACACATTGATAATAAGGTTGACACATGCATGGCTAGAGCTAGCTCAGTGTTTGGGAGGCTCCAAGGAATATGTGAGAGAGAAGAGGTATTAGACTGACTACCAATCTGAAGGTCTACAGAGCTGTTGTACTGACTTCATTGTTGTATGCCTATGAAAACTGGACGATATACAAATTCTATGCCAGGAAATTGAATCACTTCCATTTGTACGGTCTTAAGAAGATTCTAAAGATCACCTGACAATATAAGATGACACCAAGGTCCTTTCTCATCCTGAACTGCCAAGCATTCAAACTCTACTACAGTGGACACAAGGCCAATGGGTTGGCCATATTGTTCCAAATGCCAAAAAGCACACTTGCAAAAAAGACTAATCTATGGAACACACAGTGCAAGCAGTCACAAGGTGGTCAGAAGAAACGATATGAGAACACTCTCAAAATTTCTCTTAAGAATTTTGGAATTGATTTTGTGACACGGAAGACACAGGACCATCCAGAATAGCATACCTTTGTCGTAGAAGGTGCTGTGTTCTATGAGCAAAGCAGAATAGAAGTAGCTCAAAGGAAACACGAGATGCGCAAATTTAGAGAATCCCCCCTGAGTATTTACATGGACTATTTGTGCATGACTTGAAGTAGAGCACTTTGAGCTCATATTGGTGAGATAAACCACATCCAGACTCATTGTGACTTGGCTCTAACATAGTGATGTCCTTTTGATCCTTTTCAAGAATGAAGGACAGCCACCACCACCATATGAAGGTGTGTGTACATGTGTGTGTAACATGTATATTATATATGCCTAAGCAACTTATATTAGCTAATAATTGAGATTGTTCTAAATATATTACTACATGTGTATGTATAGTATTCATACATATTTCACATCTATGATGCAGATTTATATATACACATATATATGTATATATAATATATGTATATATGCACGTATATATGTGTGTGTATATATATATATATATATATACACATTGTGAAAATAAGTATGTGTATTTATTCTTCCCTAGAAGTCAACTTTATGTTGGTGAGCCTTTCTTCAGTGAGACAAAACCTCGAATGACTAAAACACATTGCATCATCAAATATGTATCAGTTGCCCACTCTCGTAGCCTTTCAAATATTAGTACCTTCTTTGTTTTGTGAATGGGCCATGAAAAAAGAATGTAAAGAGAACTGTGATTTTTTTTTTTTGTATTTAAATCAATCAATATATAGTGTTGAGTATGTGTCAGGCATTAAGGATCCAAAAGCAGGGATAAAAAGCTCCTGCCCTCAGGTTACTCAAATTTTCTCTGGGGAAAGAATAAGTACCATATGCCAATATAAGTAAATACAAAATATATACAGAATAAAAGCAAGTTATGTTTGAGGTGAATACCATGGGAGACATTAAAAACTGAAATCAAGAAAAGTTTCATCAATGCTAGAAGGCATCAGTGGAAATCTCTTGCTCTCAGGTTTACAGGATGCTAGAGACATTAAAAAGACAAATTTTGAGCTACCTATATGTATGTATATATCTATGTATATACATACATATATGAGAGAGAGAGAGAGAGAGAGAGAGAGAGAGAGAGAGAGAGAGAGAGAGAGAGCACCTTTTAAGGAACAAGTATTGCATTATTCTAAATGTTTGTCATTTTGTCCTTTCAGTTACTTCACACTCTAATTCATTGCTGCTATACTTGCCTTGTGTCTTTCATTGTTCCAGGAAATCAACATCAATCACAATGAACATTCATTTTGTAATTCCTTTTATATATATATATATATATATATATATATATATATATATATATATATATATATATATATATATTTTCCCCCTGTGAAGCTGACCATAGAGTAGGAGGTATGTGTGTGTGTATGTGTGTGTGGAGGGGGGGTGGGTCACTAACTCTATAATGGTTTAAATGTTAGCTAATATGGTCACTGATCATTAGATTGATATCTCCAGGGATCAACATTATGGTTTTGGTTGTAGTGTAAAAATGATGTTATTTTGAAATGTTGTTGAATGAAGAAATGCTATATTACATGTGTATCTGTGTTAGAAATCCTCATTGATTATGGCTGGTATGGATGTTAGCTGCCACAAATGTTGGATATATTCTAGAGGCTGAAAAGTGTCATACTTTATCTATTAGTACACTTTGAAAAAGAATAAAATGATCTTCTATGGAAACATCAAACAATTCAAATGTGGGAATTTAAAGCCCAGTAAGTATTAGATTAAAGATTTGCAAATTTCTCTTCCCCCTGCTGTGGGATTATAAACTCCCAGCCTAAGTGGTAGCTCTTCTGTTCACCCCAGTTTTATAATGGACTTTAAGACAGGAGGCATTTTCATCTTCAACATCTGTGAATCATAGTAATACATGAGTAAAATACAATCTCCTTGGACAGAGGAAAAATGAAATTGCTGACCATTTAAGTAATATTTAATATCCAATTCTCAAATATATACTTATCAAATCATATAATGTCAAAATTACAAAGAACCTTTGAGTATATGATATTAGAACATAGAATATAGAATTTTGAGTTTTATTGGACCTTGGGACATAAAATGTTAGAACTAAGCATATACAGTAAGAGAACTTATAAGGATTTGAAGGATACAAAGTTAGAGAGAGAAATCAGAGTTGTAGAACCAAAAGGGAGGGAAGGAATCATATATTCCTTTCCCCTAATTTCATATTGATAAAGAAACCAGAACCAAGAGAAGGAAATGACTTACCTGAAGCTACCCAAATCATTAGTGACATAACACTGAAACATACTTGTGGATAGTGTAGGGATGGATCACTTGATAGAAAGATTCAGATTTGAACCTAGATCTCCTGACTTCATTTCCATTATATCATTCATTATATGTTTGTTATATGATATTCGATCTCCCTAGATTCACACAAAAAGGCCAAAACAAAATAGTTAACTTCTGTGGCTATAAATTTCAAAATACCATTTCAAAACATTCAGGAGAGCAGAATTTTCTTATCACTCTCTGCAGACTCTCACTCTCAGCATGGTAGGAAAAGAAAAGGACTGTTACATAGCCATTTCCTATTATATTATAGTTTCTTTCATTTTATTTTTAAAAGACTATGGGAGCATACAGCCATACCTTTCTACATTTCCTTATGGGTTTCACTTAATTTTCATTCAAATCACACAATAATTTTAGTCACAGAGGCACAGAAAGAGGTTAAAAAATAAAAAACCAAAAACTTTAAATGTTATCTAATTCAGCTCCTTATTTTAAAAACAAAACAAATAATAAAAGTGAGGAAGAGAACGGAAAGAATTGCCTTCAGTTCACACAGAGTGGTAGTTCTTACAACATGTAAATCAGAACATAGTATAGAGGATTGAGTAGTATACTTGGGACCAGGAGGGATTTGGGGTCCACATGCCATTTCTGCCACTTACTACATGACCTTAGTTTCCTCATCTGTGAAATGGTAATAGTGATGGATATAATGTCTATATTACAGAATTGTTATGAAGATTAGCAAAACACATGAAATAATCCAGAATACTGAATTTAGAGATCACTTAGTTCAACTTCTGTATATTATAGTTGAGGGGACTGAGGTTCAAATGTTAATTGATTTCCCTTAGATCATAGAGCTAGGGAATAACAGAAACAGAATGTAAACCCAGATGATCTAATGTCAAAGCACCCTAGTTATTGTGTACAGCCTCTTTCTTATTGTCTATACTCCCTCCCCAAGATCCTGTTTGTTTGGATCCCCTAGGACCTCAAATTTAGTTTAGAACTGCAATGAGATGTATTCATGTTCAGATACCTGTGGATACCTGGTAATGTGCTTTGATCACTGTTTTTAAGGGTGGTGGACCATAGAATATCTAACTGGAAGATCTCAGAGGTCATCTTATGTGAGCTCTCATTTTACTCATGGAGAAACCGAGGCTCAGAGTTCTGAGGTAACTTCACTTAGGTCATCCATATTTTGGACCATAGTTGGAATGTGAACCCATGCCTTCTCATTCCTCACCCTTCCTTAATTATAAACCTGAAAGAGCTTTAGTGATCACCTAGTTGAAACTCCTTCATTTTAAAGATGAGGAACCCAAGACACCAAAAGAGGAAGGACTTCCCCAAAATGAGGTAGCATATGCCATAATCATGATTAAAATCACTGCCTTCTCACTGCAAACTGAATGGTTGTTTTGTTTGTATTTCTTCTCACTGTGTTATAATCTGAAAGCAGGTTTAAAATCATATCCAACTTTATAACTCCAAGGCCTCACATAAGACCTTGCTCATAGTAGGTGTCAATGACTGTTGAAATAAATTCAATAGTGTGGAGCATTTAACATTAGAAAGAACACTGGATTTAGAGTCAGAGGAGCTGAGTTCAAATCCTATTTCCATCCATATGACCTTGGGTATGAAATATAATCTCTCTTGGCCTTAGTTTCCTCATTCGTAAAATGTGAGGTTGGATTTAATGAGCTATCAGGTAGCTGCCAACTAGAATCTGTGAGCACAAAACTGAAATGGGTTGAGTTTGATTTGACCTTTGGGCCATTTTATGAAGGCTTTTGGAACACAGCATTCTGAAATAATTAGACTCAGAGATTTTGAGTTAGAAGGGACCTTAGAGGTCGCCTAGTCTGACCTCATCCTTTTTTTTTTCTTTTTCATTTTAGGCTCTTGCTCTAAAGTACTTTGAGATACAAAGAAATGGTGCTTTTTTTAAAGGCTTTTCCTGTTCTTTGTTGTACATGGGTGAATAGCTGCTTTATTTATTACACAGGTGGCAGTGGCCATGGAGGATTTTGTTAGGAATTTATAGAGCTGGGCTGCTCTTTTATTATGCAATATTTTTAGTCTGGCTTTCGTGAGCACCTCGGGACTTTGGCACAGATGAACTTTTATCATAAAAACTCTCATAGTGATTATTATTAACATACATTGTTGTTTATCAAGCTCCTGTGTCAAAAAATTTTCTATCAACTTCTCAGGGGTTATCTTCTTGACTTAAGAATTGGGGGAAAAAGAACAAATACATTAGACTTCCTGGATTTCAAGCTCTTTGAGGCCAGAAAAAGAATTTTCTTCCCAGTTCCCAAGATGAGACCTGGCACACACTAGGCAATTAATGCTTGCTGAAAGGATAAATACATGAACCAGTTGTGAATGGTTCTACCTGGGGTTGCTATGAACGTTCTAGGCAAATAATATTCACATGAGTTATTGAATATATGAATGTCATATTCATCAAAACAGAAATATTTATTCAATCAAGATATGTGTTTGCTATATTTTTAAATGGACATGGTTTCTGTGTTTCTTTGTGTAAAAGAGCCTCTTTTTTCCATCTATAAAATCAATGTCATCATCCATTTTTGTGGGGAGAGGTGATAGGATATGTCTTTTACTCTAAAATGGCTTTTAATAGAACTTCCTAAGATCATAGAATGCCAGTTCTGGGGAGAAATTTAGTGATAAAGTTTTCTAAACTCCATAATTTATTGTTGAAGGAAATGAGGTTCAAAATCTCGATTGACTTTCCTGATGTCATAGAGCTATCCCCCTTCACACATCTGCCAAGATCCTGCCTATGTGGATCCCTGGAGAGCTCAAAAAGTATCAGAACTGAGTGGATACTATTCAAATTCCCTTGGATACTTGCTTATCACATTGCTTTGATCATATTATTTACCTTATTTGTTCTGTTTTGTTTTGTTTTTAACCACAGAACCTCTAACATGCCTTCTAGTCTATTTCTCATTCAATTACATGATAGTGGTTCTTTATAAAAGGAATTGAAATGTCTATGGTTTGGTCCAAGTTCTGCTTCTCTCTAAACCCTATTTCTTTTTTTTTAATTAATTTATTAGTTTAGTTTCAGTTAACAAGATTCATTTCCATAGTTCCTTGATTTTCAAATTTCCTTTACTTCCCTCCCCCCTCCCCCCACGACAGCATATAGTCCAGTATAGGATCTGCAAATACATTCATATTAGACATTATTCCAATTACAAAAGTGTATTGTACTAGGTGGGATGAAAGATGGTAAAGAAGAAATAAAACCAAACAATGAAAAGAAAAAGTTTGCTTCCATCAGGATTCAGGCTCAGTTCTTTCTAGTTATATCTCTGGATGGCGCATTTCTCTCTTTCTTGAGTCTTTCGGGATTGACTTATATCACTGCATTGCTGAAAAGAGTCCAGTCTGTCATAATTGGTCATCACAGATATGGTATGTCTGTGATTGTATACAAATTTCTTCTGATTCTACTCTTCTTGCTCAGCATCAGTTTGTATAAGTCTCTCCAGGTAATTATGAAATCCGTCACCTCCTCGTTTCTTATAGCACAATAATATTCTATTACATTCATATACCACAACTTGTTTAGCCATTCCCCAATTGATGGGCACCCCTTTACTTTCCAATTCTTTGTAACCACAAAAAGGGCTGCTATAAATATTTTTGTATAAACCCTATTTCTTTGAGGAAGTTGCTTTAACTCTCTGGAACTCAGTTAATTTATCAAATGCATGTCCTGTGTGGAGATTTTTTTTTTAATTTGTTTATATAAATTCTTTCTACCCCCCCTAACTTGAAATAAAAGGAATGAAATGGTGCTTCTGAGACACCCTCACTACTCCACACACATTGCCTCAAAACCTTGGTACTCCATTTCCACTGAAAACTCATTTTGGCGTTAAAGAACTATCCACCCTCCACCAAGATGGATATGGTGTCCATTTTATAAAGAAAGTAGAACAGAAAATTAATGGCTGACTTGAAAGGAATGGAACTTGCTATTCCTTGCTCTAAAATATGGCATATTTTTAATCTTAACTGTACAGATCCCCACTATCATCTTCTTAGAGGCTTTTAGGTGGCAAAGTGGATAGAATGCTGGATTATAGTCAGGAAAAGGACCTGAAATCCAGCCTCAGATACTTACTGTGTGACTCTGGACAACACTTAAAATCTGTCTGCCCCAGTTTCTTCAACTATAAAATGGAGATCACAATAGTTCCTCCTTCTCAGGCTCTTTATCAGGATAAAATTAAATAACACTTGTCAAATACTTAGCACAGTGTTAGGCAAAGAATAACTACCTAATACATTCTTCTTCGCCCCCCGCCTTCGGATGATGCATTATAACTTAGAGGTGACCCTTGTTTTACATGGGCTATGTTACTAAGATGCTGGCGCAAGTTCCCTTGAGGGGGGTGTAGCGGCAAGCACCCCAATATCCCCAGGGTAGCTGCCAATATAGGTTCTTAGATCTGCGTTTGTAAAGGAAAGCAACTCAAAATGGGTTAACAAGCTTACTTTAATCAAACAAACACACATTACCTAGTTCAGGGGAAAAAGGTCAGCACCCCAAACTTCAGAGTTACAGAACTTACAGATCAGAAAGGCTTCCAAACTGTCCCAACATTACATGCATCAATACCAAATCACAGTTACCAGAGAGGGAAGCATCAACATCTGGGTTTTCAAAGCCGGGGGGTTCTCAACAACGGCTTTCCAGAGTCTCATCTGGTCAAATCACACAACACTTGTCAAAGTGAGCCCCAAAGCAAAGCCTCTCCTCAGGGCTTATATAGCCTTCTCTGGGCTCAGAGAATGTAACCACCCTTTTGATCCACTGCCCAATCACAAAGTATCAAGGTGTGGGCTTTCCTGAAAAACAAGCCTCCCACCACAGGCTCCAGGTGCACTTAAGCTAGGGGCAGGGAAGATCTTTAAATTTGCATTTCCATTACAGGGGGCAAAGTCATGCAAACCATAGATCCAGTGAGGAACTTTATTTTTATCTATCAGAGGACTAGCCTAGGCAAGTGGGGAAAGACTCATCAAAATAGAAAGGTATCCACCTGGATGACATTTTTACACACAGAAACTCATGAAGCCATATGAAATATGCTGAGGGGATGCATTTATATGTACAGGAGTATCACAGTAATGGAGCCATAAATCCTTGAGGTATTTAAGTACCGAGAGAGGGATACTTAGGCATTTAAAAATGCAACACTGGAGAGGATCAGAAAGGCCTGAATTTGAGTTTAGGCCTTCTAATAATTTGTCATGGGAGCTGGAAACAGTCTCTGCCTCACTTTTCCTCATTTTCATTATCTAGTAAAAAGAAAGTATGAAGTTGCCCTGGAGTCAGAAGGACCTGAGTTGGGATCTGGGCTCAGACACTTAACACACAAACAAAAAAAACCTAGCCGTGTGATCTTGGGCAAGTTACTTAACCCCAATCGCCCTCCAAAAAAGCAAAAAAAAAAAAAAAAGTATGAAGTTGAATTGGATGATTTCTAAAGTTTCTCTGGGTAGCCTGGTGGTTGAACGAGTAGTAACAGGCCTGGAATCAGGATGACTCATCTTCCTGAATTCAAATCTGGCCTAAGACACTTTCTAGCTGTGTGATGCTGTTCAAGTTATTTAATTCCATTTGCCTCAGTTTTTTCATCTGTAAAATGAACTCAAAAAGAAAATGGCAAGCCACTCTAGTACCCTTGCCAAAAATACACAAATGGAGCCACAGTGTTGAAAACAATTGAAATAACTCAACAACGATAACTAGAGGGTGATGTATGGGTTGAATCTTGCAGGGAACAAAGGGTTCTAAAAGGTAGAAATAAAACAAGAATGAATTCTAGGAGTGGGCAATAGCCAGAGGACAAGTATGGAGATAGGAGATGCTGTGACCATTTTGAGGAGTTTGGGATGGGAAGTTTGACTGATGCTTAGTGTACAATAAAGTAAGTGGGGATAGTAATAAAGGATAATATTAGGAAGATAGATCAGGCCTGGGGTTGTGCAAAAAGGGTGCTTATTGATGGGGTCCTTGGGATGTATATATGTTTTTAACATCAGTTTGTAATATCAATCTGTAACATCAGTTTGTAAATGGGGTGCTTTGGGATCTATGTCTGTAAAATCAATTTGTAAAAGCAGTCTGTAAAGTCACACTTCCCCCCCAGTCTCAAAGCATTAACTCTGCCCCTTCCCCCTGCCAGCACTCTGCCCAGCAACAACTCACGAACTGTTTATCTCTGCTTGAAACAATAAGCTACTTATGAATCCTTCACAAAACTATCTATAAACATTTTTAGCTTAGGCAAATGTTATCTCCCTTAGTTGGAGTGGCCAGGTGAACCATGAATCCTTCAGTACCCTATCTATAGGGTAACTCCTTAGCCAATTATACCCACACTGTATCTCTGATGGTGTGACGTGTCAGGCCTAAAACCACACCTCCAGGTAGCCCCCCCTCCTTGGGCTATTTCCCAGTGAATCATGGGCAATACGCCTGCGCAGTTGATATTAAAAGTGCTTGGTCCTTTAAGCACTGACCACTCCTTAACTCCTCCCTGATCCCACCCTTACTCACCTAGTTAGCATAATTGGCACCTGATCTACAGTCTTGACTCCATAAAACTATGCCTGTGACCCCTGGAAGTTTGCAGGTTCCATAAGAATCTAGCCCGCTGTCCTTGCACAGCGTAACAATAAACTTTACAATTTCGGCTTCAAAGTTTGCTTGAGCCTGGTGAATTCCTTCCGGACTGGATGCCAAGGTGGGTTCCTGGCAGAACCTCTTACCCTCCCCCCTCCTTATCACCCTTTCCTTTTCATTTATATTTTATCTTAGAAGCAATAGGGAGCCACTGGAATTTGTTTAAATAGAGCACTGACACTCTCACATCTATATTTTAGGAAACCACTTACTATGTGGAGGATGGTTTAGAGAGAGACAATACTAATAAGGAAAGACAAGGTAACTGCTAGCAGGTTCCTTTCTAGACCTGAGGGTTCACATTCCATTCCATTCAACTCAATTCAATTCAAAAAATACTTATTAAACACTTGCCATTTGAAAGTCATTATGCTAGATGTGCAAAAACAAAACTGAAAATAACGCTTGCCTCCAGGGAGATTAGTTCTGATATCCCTATTGTCTAGAAGACTATAAGCTTTCTCCCAATTATTCCATTTCATTTTATATTCTAACATTTTCTTACATAGGTCAAAGTTCAGTCGTGTATTACTCAGGATAAAAAAAAATCTACATAGCATGCTAATTTTTTTGGCTTCAACTCATTTGGAAATATTGAAAGAATTTGATTTAAGCTCTGATATATTTGAAAGACACACCCCAATAAACAAATCCTGTAAGCAAAATTATGGTTTGATGGAGAATTTATGTCTATCCTCATCAAAATAATTATGAGAAAGAGGCATTAATATTATACATGTAATTGTTCATAAATGCTTCTGAAGTTGTTTTCGTGACCATCAACAAACTATTATTATCTATCAACATTTGAGATATAGAGCAGATTTAAGGGCTGCATTCTTGAAATCAATGCATGTAAATTTAATTGATGAGGGAAAAATGTTATTAATAAAAATACATTTTAGTTATCAAATAGCAAATGCACAGTCTATAAAATATAAACATTTATTGAATCTTATTCAGAGTCTAGGAATAGATAAGCATCAGGTACTTTTTATAAATATTTTATTTCTTTTCCAATTACAAGTAAAAATGTTTAATATTTATATTTTTTAAATTTAGAATTCCAAATTCTCTTCCTCCCTATTTCTCCCTTCCCCTCATTGAGAAGGCAAGCAATTTTAAATAGCTTATACATGTAGAGTCATACAAAACATTAGTCATATTATGACACAAAATGTAGACCAGAAAAAAACTCATAAAACCAGAAAAATAAAGTTTTTTAAAAAGTATTCTTTGATCTTCTTTCAAACTCTATCAGTAGTTTCTCTGAAGCATTTCAGAGATATCAGAAGATAGAATTTTTCATCATGAGTCCTTCAGAATTGTCTTAGATCTCTCTAGAGCTGAGAATAGCAAAGTCATTTGCAGTTCATATTTTAACAAAAATGACTTTTATTCTGTATACTATTTTCTTGGTTCTGCTCAATTCACTTTTTATTGGTTCATGTAAGTCTTTCTGGATTTTTCTGAAAGCGTTCTTCTCATCATTTCTTATAGCACAATAATATTCCATCACAATCACAAACTTGCTCACCCATTCTCTCATTGATGGGCATCCCTCAAATTCCAATTATTTGCAATCAGGTAGGGTTTATTTTTAATCTGTATTTGTCACATATTTTAATTGTAAATGCTAAGTTCATTTCCATATATTCTTAACTTAATATGCTGGGGACAGGCAGACATTTTCTAAGGTTTATTTTCCCAAAGTGTTCATTTGGTACATATATTTTTTAATATGATGAACATTTGTTTACATGATATATGGGCCTTTGGTAGAAAAAAAAATTAGTTGACCAGGTAGCAATTGCTTTAGGTAGTGGAAATGGCTATTTGGTAATTGAAAAATTTCCCAAAGTTTTAGGAAATCATCCTAAAACACAGTAGAATTCATCATTGTCAAATAGTGTTCGTGACCCAGTCTCCCAGAAAACATTTGAACATTCCATACATGGATGAGAGATTGAACCAGAGGATCAGAAATATGATTTTCTTTCCTTGAAAGGTTTCGTGATCACTTACAGTGTTCCAGTAGAGGTTGAATTTCTTAGTCTAGGTGTAGTTCAGGAGGGATTAGTGCTTTGAAAGAGTGTTTCTTTTAGATGACCTCTAAGGTTCCTCTCAATCAAGTGATTCTTTGATTCTATTTTTTTAAATCTTTAAAGTCTCTTTTAAATCTATATTCAATAAAACCTTATTAATTTCTGCCTGGCTACCACTATTCCTTTTCTGTGAAAATTGAAGTTGTATATGACAATGAAAAAAAGACTACAAGAAATCATAAATCTGTGGATGAGGTATGGTTCACGTCAAAGAAAATCAGCAAATAAACATGAAATGCCTATGATGAAGTTCCAACCTAATACTAGAACCTATACATATGACTTCTTTAGACTAGCAAGTAGACAAACTATTTTCCATATCCTCCTCTTTGTTTGGGGTATTCTATTTCCTCTAATTCCATTGCTTCTCAAAGTTTTAGAGTATAATCTTGAATAATGATCGATTGTTTAGGTTTTCTTCCACTGTTTTGACTGCTTGTTTTCCTTTTATCTTCTTTGCTTTTAATTGTTGATTAATGGCATCAAAATTTTTTGCTCTACTTTTGTTTTTTGCATTCCATTTCACACAGTTCATTTGCATTGACTTTAATCAGGTAGTTAGTGCTAAAATATCCTATTGTGATCTCTAGCTGAATATTCATGTAATTTGCTAATGTCTTTCATCAAATCTTCAATAGTTTTCTCTGGCATCTGTTGACTGACAATTAACCACTCAATGGACAAGCATTTAGAAAGTGCCTACCACATGCCATCTTCTTTTATCAAGATACACTTACATCCCTTTCTCCTCCTATAGTACTTAACATAGCAACAGCCAATTACATTACATTGTGTGTAAGTGCAAAAATGTTTTTCTCATTCTGTCAAATGCTATTAAAGAATATATTCCTTCATTATAGTTATAAAATTTAGTAGCATTTAAAAATAAATTGTTGGTATAACATTTCTATTATTTACTATCCAGCTAAAAATATTTTCAGAAATTCCATCCTAAGTGTGTCCATCTCCACTTTGAAATCATTTTTAGAAATGAGCATAATAAATTTTGACATCAACTCTACTATTAATATCACTCCTAGAGTTGATTTGAAGTGTATTTTAAATGTCTTCAAGTGCCTCAATTATTTTCCCTCTTCAGATTTAAGGAATACCCAAATTCCTCTTTTTTTTTTTTAATTTAACAATAGAGTTGCTTCTTGAGCATGTCCATAATGTGCCTAGAATACATTATTGTGCAACATTGAGCTAATGAATGCAGTCAAGAAGTGTTTATTAAGGGATTAATACGTTCCAGGCACTTTCCTGAGTATTGGGAATACAAATGCAAACAGAAAGAAAGCTATTCCTGATCCTGGAGTAATGTATAAAAGAGAGGTAAAAAGAGAGGGCAGTGGGAGGAAATTAAGGTACCTGATGGAGGTGGGGGGGGGCAGTATAATAGAAAAACTCCAGAAAGTTGGGAGTACAGCCTGAAAAGGAATTAAGAAATGGTTGGTTTGGTTATCCTCCTTAAAATAGAAGTTCTGGGAGGAACCAAACAATTAAAGAGAAAGCCTGCAGGGATGGTGAGTACTAGCACTGTGAGCAGAATTTGGAGTGAGCCTTCAGGATGAAGAGGGTACAATGATATGATAAAGAAAATATTGTGGAAATGAATCAGGAGTACATGAAATGATTAGCCTGGGATTCTTCTGTTGAAAAAGGATATTACTGACAAATATATTATGAATTCCTTGTTGATAACTGGTAAATCACATTTCCAAAATGTTTTGGATGTGTTGCTAGTACATAAAAAGGATATAAAGAGGGCAGCTAGGTGGTACATGAATAGAGCACCATCCCTGGAGTCAGGAGGACCTGAGTTCAAATCCGGCCTCAGACACAACACAAAAACTAGCCATGTGACCTTGGGCAAGTCACTTAACCCCAACTGCCCTCCCCTGAAAAAAATAAAATAAAATAGAATGAAATTTTTAAAAGGCTATAAAGAAACATGCAATATGTTTTCCTGATGATGACAAAGAGTGAAAATGAATTAGGATGACTAGAATGGAATTTGATTGCATTGGAAATCTGCATGAACAACAAAAAAGATTATGAGCCATTTTGGTTCAAATCTTGGAAAAAAGACCTTTATTACAGCAAACGATAATAATGATGAGGACAGAACAGAACAAGCCAATTGTAGTAATATAAAAAGAAGAATGACTGTCAAGGAATAATAGCAGAGAAAAGATATAGAAATGTTGTAGTCCCTTCTCTGTGTCTGATTTGTTCTAGAAAGTGGAAGATAAACTGAGCTCTGATAGAGAATGTTATAAGGGGTTCACTCAGTCCCTCCCTCCTTCAGCGAACATTTATTGATCACCTGTAAAGAGAGGACTCTGTGGTAGACAGTAAGTGATATGATGGAGAAGGTGAAAGCATTACAACTTGGTAAAAGAGATATTTGTAGACAGAGGCAGGAAGGAAGTTACATAGTGTTTCTGAGGAATGGAAGATAATTTATGATGAGTAGCATGATGGAAGGTTTCCTAGGGTAGTGGTCTAATGGCATTTCCATTTCGTCTTGAAGAATGGATAGTATTTCAGTGACTGTTTCTGGGGATGGGAGAGGAGGGGAAGTGTAAGTAACACTATAATTATAAAGAATAATGTGAGCTAGAGTACAAATGAGACCAAGAAAAGGACAAAATCAGAACCATAAAATCTCAGCATTGTAAAGCATTTCAGAAGAAATCTATTCAAATATGGAACTGAAACAGAAATCTCCTCTAAACATCATTGATAAGTAATCATTTGACCTCTCTTTGAAGACCTGCACTGAAAGGAAACCAGCTACTTCCATTTGGGGGAAGCTGTTAAGTATTAGGAAATTTCCTTTATTTTTATGTCAAATTCAGTTGTTTCTGACTGTAATTCCTCTCCCACATACACTATGCAATTTTTTTTTCCCAATGAGACCAAGTGTAAAAATTTAATTCTCCTTCTACTTGACAATTTTTAGAAAACTGGAAGACACTTATTAGTTCCTTCCCCTCTTCCAAATCTTTTTTCCCCCTCCTTAAGTTCAAAATTTCCCTTCAACCCATTCCCAAGTGGAATAGTCCCTAGTTCTCTCACCTTTCCAATTCCCTTGCTCTTGAGATACTCAAAAAGTTAATTTCTTTGAAGCACAAGAAAAGGATGAAAGTGACACATAAATCTTTAAAGGTAGTGCCTTGAATTTATTCAATAGAGAATTAATAAGAAATTTTGATAAAGGGAATTAATAGATCAAATTTGTACGTGAGGCAGATTAAGTCTGTGGCACATAAAAGATACATAGGCAGGGTGGAACTGGCAAGTGGAAGTACAAGGATTTATGTGGAATTTCCCTCAGTCATATAAATTTGAAGTTAAACTGGCATGTACATATGTGTGTGTAGAAGCATATATGCATGTATATATATGTATGTATTATTCTTCTATGGATGATTTTATTGATTTTGGTATCTGGTGAGCACTCAAATACTGTAATTACATTTTGACAAATAGCTAAAGACTAAGAAGTATTCAGTCTCTAGCCCATACAACTTTATATCAATACTATGTAAACTACTTGTCAAAACAAGGGCCTACACACAATGAATATGATATACACATACCAAAAGTAGGTTACTTAATTTACAAGTATATAAAGATTTTTCAGTGATTAAATATTAGTGTATGCAATTTTAAGGGCCTCTAAGGAACCTTAGAATTCTTCAACCGCCATTCTGTTTCATCTAAAGTTGATTTAAAGGTTTTTAAATAGAATTTAGAAGGATTTTAAGTCCTCATATATATATATAGTCTAACTTTACCTGGTTTATACACTGAATTTCCTGTTGAATTTTTATGAGATATTTGATTTCCCCTTTGGGACCAATGAACTTCTGATTGGATCATATAAATGTCCAAAAGGGGTTAAGAAAAAAAAAATGCCTACTGTTTACTTTAATAAGGTAAACTGAGGTTCCCAGGATGGGGAAATCTCTTTTCAAATAAAGTGGTCTGTAAGGTGAAACTTCCTGAAATATTTGGGGTAAAGGAGGAAGCCATTAATAAAAGTACTTTCTTGAATCTGACACCAACAATTAAATTTGAGGAAAGCAGTCTGACTTGATGAAAAAGACCTGTTTTTAGAATCAGAGGACAAAATTCAAGTTCCAGCTTGAAGACTACCCAGCTAAATGGTTATAGACAAGTCATTCTTTGTCATTTGTTATTTTCATCTGAAAAATGATTATTATGATAACATTGGACTGATTATCTTTACAAAGCTAGTCTGAGGAAAATATTTTGTCCATTATAAAACCCAACAGACAGTAATATAATTATTAGTATTATTTTTGTCCCCCACCCCCCACTGCCCCAACCCTTTTCTCCTTCCAGTCTGTTGGGTTCTATTAATTTTATTGCTACTTTTTATCCAAGATAGGAAACTAGATGCCTAGGAAGATTTCGGGGGGGGGGTGAACCAATAGTGTTTCCTTCTCTCTTATAAAAAAAGTTTCTCCAATTCTGTTTTCTCCCTAAGGGAAGCCAAGTGGTAATTCGCTACAATGTTCCATCTTCAATAGGTTAATCCCATAATATCAATGTCTCTTTGCATCATTACCATATCTCATATACTAGATTGTCAGCTTCCTGTGTGCATTATCTTACTGATCTTTGTGTGATCCTAATGATTCTCCACTGGAGTGCTACTCCTAGGACTTTATCTTCTAGGGGCCTATCATCAGAAAGTTGGTCAATATTTAAGGTATCCTTCTAGCATCACAATCATGAAGACTGTATGCTTAAGGTGCAGGTGAAGATGCTGTCCACACTTACAAAATTATGAATCTTTTGAAAAACTGATGATGATATTAAAAAAAAAGAGACTGAAAATGACAAACATAAATAAAGATAGCTCACATTTAAATAGTGTCATGCTTGCAAAACTCCTGGGCTGATTAGATTGCTACACATATATACATACATACATGTGTTTATGATACACACATATATATGCATAGATACAAATATACACATATGTATATATAAGTACAATAATATATAAGCACATATACACATATACATACATATATACACAAATACTCATACACTCATGTGTGGATATAAGACATATGTGTGTATATGTATATGTATGTATCGATAGCTTTATCAATGTCTATATCCATATCTATGTCTCCATCTATATCTCTATGTGCATATGCATATGTGTGTATGCATATACATTTATATATTAATATACACATATATCTCTATATCTAAATCTAGAAATAGATCTAGATAGATAGATACATATATGGACAGCTATCTGTCTCTATCTATCTAAACAGAGATAGATAAAGACAGGTAGATATCTATATAGAGAGCAATATAGAGAGATATCTATATAGATAAATAGATAGATATAGATATAGATACATATAAATATTAGGTGACTTAGAGAAAGTCAAATGACTAGCTGTTGTCAGAGGCATGTCAGAAACCTAGGTTTTCTGACTCAAATTTCTCTTTCTGTCTGCCTTTCCATAATACTTTCAATACCTAGAGTAGTAGAGGTTATCACATATGTGACCAGACACACTGTTGTTGGATACTTAGGAAAGGCTGGTTAATTAATTCATACCATATTATTCTGTCCATATCTAGGTACTTTTTGTTGCTTTGTGCCTAAGCGACAGGTAATACACATTCCTTGATCTAACTGGATAAGGTATCTTAATGGCAAAATAGAGGCAGAAAGTTCCTGTGATTGCCATAATTACAAACAATTACAAAAGACCCTGTTCCCACTCTCATTATTATCACTGACTATGCTTATTGAACACCTGAGGAATGATAAAGATTGTTCTTTGTGCTTTATACACACTGAGAGTAAGCTCTATAGTAGATAGGATGATATTTTATCTAAGCTTTGCCTCTTTTCTAACTCCAGAGATAGAGCTCTTTACCCTCTGGGTCCTTAATAAATGTTAGCTAGAATGGAAAGAAAGAAGAAAGGAAAGAAAGAAGGAAGGAAGGAAAGAAGGTAGAAAAGAAGGCAGGAAGGAAAGAAGGGAGGGAGGGAGGGAAGGAGGAAGGAAAAGGAACAAGGAAAGAGAATTACACTTGTTCTTAACAGGGATGCAAATATAGTTAGATCATTGCAGTTTGTATGTTTTGTGGTGGTGATGATATGAAAGAATATTAAAAGTAGGTTAATGCATTAGCATTGTGATTTAGAGAGACATGGTTATTATAAAGAAGTGTATTAGGATGAATATACTTGGGCAATTTGAAGGCATGTTTGGGGTATGTATGTATGGAGCCAATTCTGTATCCAGTGAGTGAGATGGAGAATGGTTACTCTGGTGAGGTCAAAGCCAACTTTCTGTGTTTGGGTAGCTTGATGGAGAAACTATGCAGAAGTCAGAAAAACCTGGGTTTGAACCTGTACTCTGATTCCTATTTTCTTGTATAAGTAATCTCTGTGTATTAGTTCCTTCATTTATAAAAAGAGGGTATTGAAGATAATCTCTTAATTTCTCTCCCTGTTCTTAAACCAATTTACCATCCTATGATAGACCCTACAGGAGTTTTTGTTTGACATCAAGGTATGTTCATTCTGAACTTCCAACATACCCCAAACAGGAAAAAAAAGTGTCCCAAAGGGGATATTGCACAAATGTATGTGGTGTGTATGAGTCATATTGCCTTGTCTCTTTTCATAGCATTTTCTACAATCCATGAGCTCTGGGAAAGATAACAGATAGAGACTTCGGATTCATAGTCAGATATCCAGAGCATACCAATAATAGGAGCTACCCAGTAAACTTTCCTCTTAATTCTTGCAACTGTCAAGAGAGGAGGGGTCAGCTAATGTACTCTGCTCATTAGTAAGTCAACTGCACACAGAATGCTATGCCAGAGGGCTGCCAACTATAGGGATTCTCATTAGCAAGTCCTAGGACATTTCCTTCTTCACCTTCCTTTTCATGTGGCCATAGAGCCCCATGATGAAAGCATGCCCCCTCCAGGTCATTGACCCTTTTGGTCATTGGCCTGATATTCGGAGGTTAGTAAGCCTACGTGAGAAAACAGGGAACCGTGACTTCAAGAAAATCAATCTCCAGACAGGTCCACCTGGGTCTTCTTTCATGGGCAATTAAAGAAAAGGTCACCAAGAAGCCCAAACAATCTTTCAGTACTGCACATTTAATCACTGACTCCGAATTTGACTAATGTATAACATGCAGCAGGCTGTACACACACGAGTGGTCCTTCTTTGAATGGACTTGATAAAGTCACTGAACTTGTCTAAGGACAAGTCCTTTTCTGGGATGATGCTGCCATTAAAGAGAAACCTCTTCACCCCAGGAATTTATTCTGAATAATAATGATACCTCATATTTCTATAGTCTGTTAAGATTTACTAAGCATGAGTCTCATAATTATGGGAGGTAAGTAGTTTAAGTATGCTTAGCCCCATTTTACAGAGGAGGGAAAGGAAAATAATTCCTTAGAGTCATACTTTTCCTAAGTGCAAGAGTGAGGATTTGGAACCATCTCATCTGAATATATAATGTTGTCTCCAGAAGACAAAATGAAAAAATCAAATGATAAATGAACAATTGTGAAGACCTGGGAGTCTACCCTGGCTCTTATACTGACTAACTGTGTCTCCTCAGGCAACTCATTCACTTTCATTTATCCTCTATTTTCTGATTCATAAAATGCTGATTACACTTACTATCTACTTTGGAAAACATGTAAGTGCTTTGTAGGTTTCAAAATGTTATATAAATTTAAGCTAAAATTGTCATTACTACTGAGGCTGTTCCCGTAAATGTTACTGCTACTGCTACTACTGCTACTACAACTTGATTTTAGTTAATGGCTGAGGACCCTTATTATATATTCATATATTTATATTGCCAAGTTATGACCATAAGAGTAGCACTAAAATGTCACTCTATTTGGCCTCATTGTCCCCATCCAATAAATAAACATATATTGAAAGCTTATCATATGTCAGGCTTATGTCTAGGTCTCATGTGGGCAAAAGCATTACTAGCTCCTATTCAAACATTCAGGGTAACAAATGAATTTATCTGGCTTATGAAAATTTTTATTTCTTTGAACAGAAAAGAAAGATGAAGCAAATAAGCAAAATGAAGTCTTAAATCTTCAGTGCTGTTATGTGGTTTGAATCCCTCCATCATTTTGAAGAAAACTCTCTTTCAACAAAGATAGATGAATGTTTAATAAATGTTTACTGACTATACCTCATTGTTATAAACACAGGAATCAGAAGGCCTCAGACATTGGCAAAGATGTAGTAATAGTAGTAGTAGCAGTAGCAGCAGCAGCAATCGTAGTAGCTAGAGTAAGACTAAGAGTATGAGTAGCATAGGAAGCAGTAACAGTAGCAATATTAGTTGTGATGGTGGTGGTGATAGTAGTAGTAGTAGTGGTGGTAGTAGTACCATCAACATCAGTAGTAGTAAAGGTAATAATTGTAGCTCAAATTTATATATAGTTTTAAAGATTACGAAGCACTTTCCTTGCAATACTTACTGCTTCCCTCCACTCATTTCCACATGAATACACAAAGACATTCTGTGGTTTGGACTTGCCCCAGAAGAAGTATATATTTTGGTGCTGCTAGATAAGCAAAACCATGCCATTTTGGTGGCTATATCTTTTACCCCAGAGAGAACCATTCAGCAAAACAGCCTTATGCTACTACTCTGAGCGATTGAATTCCCCAGGCAAGGAAATAAATCTGGGGAAGCTAGACAGGCTATATAACTTTGTACTGGATCCTCATCATCTGGGCAACTTACTGTAGTATTAGAGTGAAAATCCAGGTTGCTCATTAGGTTTTTTATCCTTCATCACTGATTCTCCTAGGGTCCATCTCCATGTCCTGATCCTGCCACTGAACCCACATGGCTCCAGAGGAGAAAGTGAGGCTGGTGACTCCACAGCCCTCCCTCACTTAAATCCAATTCACTTGTAGGTCATGGAATCACCTTCAAGCAACAATTGATTCTTCCAATACCTGGGGTCACATTGTGATCCTATTTCCTCTCCAAGAGATACATTATTTGTAAATCTATAAGAAAAAAAATAAGTTTTTGACCTTTCAGACTTCAGATAAACTACAAGACAACCTCCAAAACTTTTGAAGCCCAGGAATAGAAAACTAGGGACAGGGGCGGCTAGGTGGCGCAGTGAGTAGGGCGTCGACCCTGGAGTCAGAAGGACCTGAGTTCGGATCCGGCCCCAGACACTTAATGCACACACAAACAAAAACCTAGCCGTGTGACCTTGGGCAAGTTACTTAACCCCAATTGCCCTCCAAAAAGCAAAAAAAACAAAAAAAAAAAGAAAAGAAAAAGTGGCTAGGAATTTGAGGCCCAGGAATGTTCCTCTCAAACCATGTGGGTAATCCTATGTTGTTTTATGTTCAGTACTTCTATAAGGCTTCCATCAGCAGTTCCTGGTACATGTTAAGGTTTGCATGTGGACGCTGTGAGGACAGGGTAGGTACCGGTGTGGAGATATGTACAATCGTATGTGGAACTTCTATTACCAACTAGTTATATTTTCAGGATCTTTAAAGGAAAAAAAGATGATAAAAGGGAGAAACCAAAACAGACAAAAAGAAGCCCAATAGCCACCCTTATACAGGCTATCATGATGTGGTGGTTCCTTTGAGAAAAATCTTTCCTTTCAATCAATCAATCAACTAGAATTTATTAAATGACTACTAAGTTGCAGGAATTGTACTTGTATTGGAGAAACAAAAATGAAATAGTTATTACTGTCAAAGACTTAGATCTTATTTTGAGATTCAAAATATAAATACATATATGGGTGTGGATGCTAAATGATATTATAGGGACCATTCCAGGAAGCAAGCAATCCAGAGATTCCCTATAAAATTACAGGAATTTCAAGGACATGGTGAATCATTGATTGGATCTTTTCTGAATATTGGATTTCTTGACTGTTTCTAGCTATATAATAGTTGAAACAACTTGGAATTTTAAGAAGATGTCAAAATCCATGAGTGGTTCTTAGGTCTTCTCCCATCCTGTGACAGCAGAATGTTATTTCCTTTAAAAAAAAAAAACAAATCTGGTAGAGGCCCCTTTGGACTGTTACTCTCCAGGATAAGTAATATGATTCCAATGAGTGGTGAAGAAAGACAGAGACCTTTTATATTTCAGAATCATGGTGATACTGTCCACATGGCAGCTACTCTTAGATACTACAACTAGGGAGCTTATGCCTATGACCCAGATATTCATTGACTCTTTTATATCTTCCTAATTGGTGTTCTTTGTGAATATAAGAAGTCTGATTCTTGAAAGATCAAGTAGTGGGACAATTGAGGTGCCCCTAGAGGGGAAGGGGCTAATGGTAGGAGAAGCTGCTACATCAAAGAGGATGACCATTGACAGGATTACTAGCCCAAGCCTGGCCCATCCTAGGAGTTGGAAAGTGGTTGGACGGTGCAGCATTGAGGTGAAATGTAAACTAATTAGTAGTATTACAAAACTGTTTCAAATTTGGTGAACCTAAAAGATTACCCTTCCAGATGTTTGTATTAATATTCATAAATTGTTATCAAATCCTCATCTAATTGTTCTGTTAATAAGTGATATGATTCTTCTTGCTTATTATCTCCTTGTGTGTAGGAAACCAAGACATGATTGAAGACATCTCTTTTGCTCCCCCATATTGGGGCCATAAGAAATAAGGTGGAAGTGAATTCCAACTGTGAGAGATTGTGGTGCCAAGAACACATGGAGATCCAAAATAGATTTTGGATGTAGGGAAGAGGAAAAAAATCAACTTGGCTTATCTGAAGTACAGCAAGGAGAGTGATGAATGATAGGGATGAGAAAAAAAGTTGGGGACAGGCAATGAAGGGTTTTAAATGCCAAAAGATTAGTTCATATTTTATTCTAGAGGCAATGGGGATATACTGGAATTTATTGAATTGAGAGTGACATCACGAGAGTGATGAGGGAATACTATAAATTAACTAATTCATCTTGAGGGGTAAACATCCTCCAGGAGTCACTAATTGGTATTTCTCCAGGGAGGTAGAGTTTTTAAAATGAGAAAAAAGGAGGGAGAGATTATTACTCTATAAGGTCATCATGGTCATCAGGCTACTCTTGCCCTGAATCAGTCCCATACACTCCCATAGAATTCAAAGTTGAATATAGGAAGAGACAGGCAACAAAGTCATAGAGCAGAAAGATGCATAGGCTATGAATCATTAAATATGAATTTGATTTCTTCTTTGGACTCTTAGAAACAGGAGTCTGAGAATTCTGGTAAGTGAAAACAGTGGGTTATATGTTACAAGTGGAGCATCATATTCCCAGTTAGTCTCTGAACCTATTTAGGAAACATTGAGATGTACTTTTTGGCATTTATGGTACCAGGAACCAGCATCTGTAAATGTAAAAGAATGATGGAGTAGAACAGAGACCAGTAGTGTGCATGACAGAAAGAATAATAGTATGAAACAGAGTCACTTTTTTATGTGGCGGAAGTATTCTTGGAGCCCCAGTAGTTTGCATATTAGTGTGTTTAGGGGCTAAGAGAAATAGGAGGAATAAAGAATGGAGTTATAGGCCCTATGGCTGCTTAGAAATTTAGTGTGAAAAGAGTGCATGTTATAGGCAATTTTTTTCTATTCCAGATCCTAACGTCCTATACTCCTTCCATACCAGTATTGGGAAGAACCCATGAAAAACTGATTAGCACATTGGGTTTTATATCACTTATGTGAATATGTCAGTTTCTGTACTGCTTTTAGTCTTCATAAGATAAGATAGAGAAGGTGGCATGCAAAAAGGGTTCTAGAGCCTGGAGAATGAACAATGACATTGTACCTATGGTGGGGAAGTTCCTAACTTCTCCATTCTGTGTTTTTGAAAAGGACCAATGACATCACATTTGATGGCTTGACTCACTTGTGCATTGGACTTAAGTGACATCTACCTGCACAAAATCATCGACCTCATTCTCTCTTTCAGAGTCATGGAAGTCCAGTGGTAAGACAAAAGTCAAGGTGACTGGCAAAGTCATGGGATATGGTGGATGACCTTAGCACATTTAATGTCTGACCAAAGTCTAAGGGTTCCACAGTACCTGCTTCAACTGCCTTTATAGCTACTGGATCAAAAGTTCTCATCTGCCCATTGCACCAGGGAAAGTTTTCACATACGTGGGGGAAATTGGGCAGCTAGGTGGTATAGTACATAGAATAGCAAATATTGCATCAGGAAGACTCTTCTCCCTGAGTTCAAATCTGGCCTCAGACATTTGCTAGCTGTGTGACCCTGTGCAACTCACTTAATCCTGTTTGCCTCAGTTGCCTCATCTATAAAATGAGCTGGAGAAGGAAAAGGAAAATTATTTTAGTATTTTTGCCAAGGAAACCCCAAATGGTGTAATGAAGATTTGGCATAACTGAACAATAACAAAGCTCAACATAAAAGTGAAAGCTGGTGTAAAAAAAATAGATCCTACTAAGCCATGATCTGTTGAATAAAGTCATTTCCCTTCTTTGTGCATCTCTCTTCTTCTCTGTAAAATGGGAATAATATTCATTATAATACCAATCTCTCACATGCTCAGTGAAGAAGTTCTCAATAAACCATTGAGCCTTAGAGAAAACTCCAAACTGTGTCATTCAAACTCCTTAAAAGTTGGTGTTGAGTATGTGCTGAGATTAATAATGCTTGCCTATAAGAGGGTTGGTGGCTTTGTATGTCTACTTTACTCAAACACAAAGGAGTGAACTTCAGCCCTGGATATGTAGTTATGAAAATAACCCACCAAGGGTCTGATTGCAGCCCTGAATCTCTACAATCCATTTTACAAAGGGCTTCTCCATCTCTGATGAGTTGTATTTGCCAAAGTTAGGCCAAAAGGAGTCAAAGTCATTTAGATCCAATCTCCTTTCCAAAATGAAATGAGCAGGAGTTTTATTAAAAGGGAATGAAGAGGAAATTGAACTTTCATATTTCATTGTGCAATTGTGGTGTCAGAAAACAATATTCGTCGACAGAGAGTTTGGAAGATTGTTATTTATGTCATTTTTTTCCTTCTTCCTTTTATTCACCTGCACTCTACTTGGTCATGTCAAAATAGCAGACAAGTATTTCTTTTTCTTCTCACATAATGTAGCTGTTGTAACATTATTTTTTTGCTAAGCTAATGTACTTAGTCACCTTGTCTTTATCCTACATTTCCCTGAAAATAGAAATATTTACATTAATTGCTTTTGTGTTCTCTAAAGAAATAACATTTGAATTTTACATTTTCATTTGTTGCTTTGAAATATTAGACTGAGTGCTCTTACAGGCCAGGGGCCATTTCTGATATCATATTCGTATTCCTAATGTCAAGTACATAATGGGTGCTTAAAAAGTCTAGAATAAAGGCCTACAATACAAAAGTTGATTTCCAGATCCTCATTGTTGAATGGAGATGATTTTATGCTTCTAAAGTTTATGTCAGGAGATGATAAGGAGTGAACACGACATAACAATGACCCTTGTGTTTCTTTTCTAAGGGCCAGTTTAGCAAAATTCAGACAAACACATGCACAAGTTGTCATTGGATTAATGATATATATATTTTTTTATTTTTTAATTTTTTTTGGTCACAAACATTTTTTATTTTTTTTTTTGGTCACAAAAATGCTTGGAGAACATTTACAAACTACTGAGGTATAGAGAAGCTATAATCTGTGCCAGTGGACTGAGGACCAATGCTAATGAATTCAGACATTCTTGAAATATACTTCAGTATATCAAGAATTCTCATAGTATTATCGAACTTTTATATCAGGTTCTGTGACTTCAGCATGCTTTTCATGAATTTACTTTATTTCTCTAAATGTTAGAAGTGAGCTAAAATTCTTCCTAGGTATAAATAATATAATTGATATAACTATATAAAAATAATAATGTAAATATAGCTGTAAAAAAGTGGAATAGTTGTGATGGGTATCTAGGTGGCACAATGGATAAAGTGCTGGGCCTAGACTCTAGAAGACCTGAGCTCAAATCTACCTTAAGACACTTACTAGCTGTGTGATCCTGGGCAAGTTACTTAACCCTATTTGCCTAAGTTTACTCATCTGTAAAAGTAGTTGGAGAAGGAAATGGCAAACCAATGCAGTATATTTGCCAAGAAAACCCCAAAATGGGTCGCAAAGAGTCAGGCAGGACTGAAACGACTGAACAAGAAGAAGTGTAATACAGGTTGTTTGGAATTGGTCCCTTCCAACATGATAAGGAAAGTAATCAGGTAGGGTAGCTAAGTTGATGTGTCCAATTAAGTACATGAGAATGCATGGTGGAATGATTATATATTTGACCTCATCTGACTCTCTAGTATTTGATGTGTTCTAGGTTCCCTGAAGTATGCTGATATTCTCACACTGTGATTTATTCTATCTCATTCTAAAATCACAGAGACCCTGACATTCCTGGGCTAACTTGAATCATCTGATATTTCTGAATGTTAAATTATATTTCCCAGAATCAAAATAGGACATGGACCCCAGAACTGCAGCAAAAAGAAAGTATTATATATAAATTTGTAAAATTTATAAAGTATATTCCTGTTATCCTTGTGTGCATAACAATTCCCTTGTTGCTTTGTGCTCTCTATCTTTTTTTTTAAAGCAATTGGGGTTAAATAACTTGCTCAAGGTTACACGGCCAGTCATTATTAATGTGTGGGTGCTCATTTTCTGAGTCCGGGACCAGTCCTGGGTGGTCCCGACTCCAGGATGCCAGGCGCTCTTACTCACTGTGCCATATAGCCACCCCTAGAAATTATGAAATCAACAGGGGTTTTTTGGTTTGGGTTTTTTTTTGCTTTTTTTTGGAGGGGCAATTGGGGTGTAACTATAGTTAGATTAGAGATAGCTAAAGTTGGGGCACCATACCCTGAGTTCCAGATTTGAACTAGCTCAGTCTGTCAGGGAAGACAATGAATTTCCCTTTACTGGAGGCCTTCAAGTGGAGGGTGAACTTCTGAATGGCAGGTACAATGTAGAGTGGATTTTCATTCATGTACAGATTGGGCTATCCACTAAGGGTATATTGAACTCTGAGAGTTTTTGATTTTTTTTTTCTTTTTCGACAGCAATTGGGGTTAAGTGACTTGCCCAAGGTCACATAGCTAGTTTTTGTGTTAAGTGTCTGAGGCTGGATTTGAACTCAGGTCCTCCTGACTCCAGGGCTAGTGCTCTATTCAACTGCACCACCTAGCCACCCCAAGAGTTTATGATTGTTAAGACCCTTGACAAGGTACAGAATTGAATGTAACCAAAGTGATTGCATAGCTAGATCACGTGCATACAGATCAAGATCTGAAATGAAGGTTGTTTTGGCAATTTTAGGGTCGGTTCATTGAAACATGGAGCCTAAAATAGGGGGCAATTGCCATACATTCATCCTTTTAATAAATAATTAGTTGGCAATTGCTATAGAATATACAGTGAATAGCTCTAAGCACTGGGAAACAGAGGGAAAAAAATCAACTTTAGAAAAGGCACAGTTCTTGTCCTCATGAACATTTCTATACAGGAGGAAATAATACACCATCTGACAACTATAGTGCACATGATTATTCAATAACTATATTAATGAGATATGAAGCAAAACGTTATGTGAGATAAAATAGGCAGAGGTCATTAGACAAGGAGTTGGTGGCAGTGGAGACAATGTTAGATTTGGAGTCAAGATGTGAGTTCAAATTCTTCCTCCTAAACTTACTAGCTATGTGATCCTGTAGAGATCACAGATGAATTTCAGATTCAGTTTCCTTATGAAGATAATGATAGTGCCTAGCTCATAGGGATGTTTGAATTTCAAACAAGATAATAAATATAAAGCACTTTATAAACCTTAAAACTCTATAAATACTAACAATTATTATTGCCAGTTCTAGGTATTAGGGAAGGATCTTGAAACCAGTAATATTTTTATTGAACTTTATAAGATGGGTGGGAATTGAGAAGGTGAAAAAGAAGCTTTAGAACATTCAAGGAATTAGAGTAACACATGGAAACAGGAGGTAGAGGGGACAGCGATTTCAGAGAAGAAGCAGACTGAGTTCTCTAGAGCATAGATCCACGGAGGGCAAGAACATGGAATTCAAGACAATTCAGTAATCATATATTAGCCCTGTATATTTTGCTAACTGTTAGGGGAGAGATTAGAGGTTGGAAAGCATGTTAGAATGCTATGATATTAAAGTAGAGTCAGTGGGAATAGAGAGGAGGAAATGAAAATGAGGTTCTGTGCAGTGGATGTGAGAATTGGCAATGAATTGGATATGAGAGTCTAGGACAATGGAGTCAAATATAAAGGCAAGTTTTCCAACACTAGAGACTATAGAGATGGTGAGACCATGAATATAGATAGTGAAATTGGAAGACAAAAATGGCTTAAGAGGAATGCTAATAAATTAGGTGTTGGTCACACTTATTAAACTACTGATGGGAAATCCATATGGAATTTTCCTTAATTTAGATGGTGATAGGGATCCAGAAGAGAGAAGACAGGTAAGGACTGGGGAAAATGCATTGGAAGTTAATGGGGTTAAGGAAATTGCCAGGTAAAAGAATATAGGACAAATGCTCTTTGCCCTGGTTAAACTTCAGCTGAAGAATCTAGGGCTATATTTTAAGCAAGTGAATGACTAGGGGCATATGTGGCACAGTGAATATAGCACCAGCCCTGGAGTCAGGAAGACCTGAGTTCAAATCCGGCCTCAGACACTTAACACAAAAACTAGCTGTGTGACCTTGGGCAAGTCACTTAGCCCCAATTGCCCTCCAAAAAGCAAAAAAACAAAACAAAACAAAACAAAAACAAACTTCTGGCTTGGTGGAGGGGGCAGTAGACAGTTCAAGTTAGTGAGAAAAAAGAAAGTCATGTTATATTAAGAGTTAAAGAGCTGGGGATTTGGGGGAGAGAAGCAGGATAAGAGCTATATACAAGTATCTGGTTTTTTAAGAAGAAGAAAGATTAAATCAATTCATTTGTGTTCCTAGAAGTAGAAATAGAAATAACGTATGTGTAGATTTCTGCTCTCCTTAAGGAAAATCTGCCTAATAATCAATATTGTCTAAAAGTGGAGTAGAATTGGCCTCTGTGGGGAGCAAGAAGTTCCTTGTCACTGGAAATCTGCAGGTAGCTTTGGTACTAATACTAATTGGGTATGCTTTAGATAGAACCTGTGTTTTGGAACAGGTCGGACTAGGTGACCCTTGAGGTGTCTTCCAGCTCTGAAATTCTGTGTATGAATCTAACCCACCACTTCTTCCCTAGAGTTCACATTTGGATGGCCTAAAAAAATTCCTCAGAAACTCTTCTCCAGACTTGCTCACTTAGCAGCTCTTTTTTGGAAACCCAGCAAACATTAAAAGTTTCAGGCAAAATTAAAATTCAATAAAGGTCAGTCCTCTAGGCTATGAGAGAAGAATCAGAGCATGGGAATTACAAAGTAGATTCCCCCAAGCTGACCTATGCCAGCTAAAACTAATCATTTTCCAAAACCATACTCAAGAAAGTGACCTCCTTATATGAAAGTGATAGAGAAGTTGTAAAAGGCAGGGGGATGTCGGGGAGAGAAAAAAAGCAAAAAAAAAAAAGTTAAAATTATAAAATTACAGAATCATTAAAAACATTGCCTGGGATTATTGTTCTAACAATTGTCCATGGGGCTTCCATTTCCACTGAAGGAAAAGTAGGTGTGGTTCAGAGTATAATTAGATCATATTAAAGGCATTATAAACTTAACAAATATTTCAATAAGACATTTCGCCAGAGCTAATTTCAAATCCAATTGGAGAAATTGGAGTAGCTAGTAAAGACGTGTACTTCTGCTCTTCAGTATGAAAATGTGATTGGATATCAATGTTGTCAGTATCATGTGACCTAAAAATAATAAGAATCTTAAATATCAAATCCAAGCTTTTCTATTACAGATTAAAAAAAAAACCAGAGCTTTAGAAAGGTGAAATTGTCAGAAATCACATATCTAGAAAATAAATTAGAATTTGAACCCATGACCTCTGAATAAAGAATTAGTATTCTTTCATTTACACTCCTACTTAGTAGCCTTCTGGATAAATTGCTTTATTCACTTTTCATTTCTCTGTAATAGTTGCCTCCCCAAAGACTTTCAAAGAGTCAGAATCAGATTATGACTCTCTCCCAAAGTTACTTTTTCCTAGTTTAAATGTAGTGAACTTTCCTTTCCCATATCTTCCTTGTGTTGATTTAAAAATCAAATATGTATTATGCTATTCTCCTTTTGACCAGCTACACCCAAGAGGAGTACCTCCTTCTCCTCTTAGCTTAAAATCCCTCTTTGCTCAGTCCCAACAAGCCTCCCATCAGAAGTATCTGATTGTCCCAATGTTTCAGTCCATAGGAGTGTACCAGACTTTTGGTCTCTTTCCACACATGGTGGTATCCTAAGGTTTCTCCCCAACCCCATATATATCTCAGTACCAAAACTAATTTTTTTGTCCTGACAGAGAGGCAAATTACAGGAAGTTTGGACACCTACAGAGGGTCCCCACTTTTGGAAAATAGATATTTAATATACTAGTTGAACTATAAGAATTATCTTTATACAGTCATGCTTTTACTCTTGTTAGTTACATGAAAATCACGTATGTCTGGGAGAGGAGAGCGCAAAGTAAGTTTCCTATCCAGAAATGGCCACTGTGCATTCTGAATTTGCTTAGCTGCATCGAGGTGTACGTTTAGCATCTCTGGGTTGTTATGTATTTGGTGCCCAGATGGACTGTTCGGGATTCCTTTTAAAATTGCTTCAAAGTCATTCTTTGTGATTTCATGCTACATAACGCCCCTTTCCAGGCCATTTCACACTGATAAAGGCTTCCTGATAAACATTGATTTTTCCCTTCAATTTGCCTGAGAAATGCATCCCATATTCAAAGGTGTTTTTTTTTCCCCCTCTGTTTTTTTTTTTCTTCTTAACTTTAGAGATTCTCTTCAGTTCCAAAAGCACCTACTCAGTGTCAGTGTCAGTATCAGGCACTGTGCTGGTGTGAGGCTTTCAGAGAAAAAACAAAGCAAAACAAAACTGCTCCTACCCTTTACATGTTTACATTCTAAATAAATCAAATGCAAATGGATGAGACAATTGAATGAACTAAATCTGCTTATTGCACCTTCAGTTTCTAATTTTTTCCCCCCTCTTTGGTATATTTAGGACCTGATGGCAGAGGCAATGTAGTAAAATAAAACAAACATAAGACTTATTGTCGAAAGACTTGGCTTTTGTCATCTATTTTCAAAGACAGAGGTCTATGTGACATCGATGATGGAGGACAGCATGAAGGGGTGACCCTGAGTTGAAATTCTGTCTCTGTCAATTATTACCTGTGTTACCTTGAGTCTCCAAAAACCTGTTTTTGCCTAAATTGCTTCATCTATAAAATGGCTGGTTTAGAACTGCCAAGTCCTTTCCCGCTTAAATCTATGATCCTGTAAAAGTGAACCTTCTTATACTTCACCTGATTCTGATCAGCAAGAAGGAACTATTTAAAAAAAATAAAAATAATGGAAACCTTGGAGGAAATTGTCCAATTTATTTGGTGATTAATTCATAGTAAAGAAAAAGAAGTCACAAAGAGGTTAATTTCACCATAGATTTAAAGAGTGAAGATCTCAGTGGATTAAGAGAAGGGATGGATAGAATTTGATGACCCAAAACTAATAATAATGTCAAGTTGGCAGAAAGAGGAGGTCCTCAGGAATGAAATTCTTGGGACACAAACAAACAAAATACATTTCAGTGATGGTGAATACAGAAAGTTCTCCACAGTGACTGATGTGGATACACAGGGAACTCATTAGACACTGTAGACTTTTAAGAGCCCTGTAGGGAAGAGTTAAACTAAAGATGAGTACAAAAGCATGCCGAATTTCTATAATAATAATGTCAGAACTCTGAATGAGCTGATGTTTATGAATAAGGCATAAAACCGTAAAAAAGTGTAGTTTTCATTGAATTTGGGGAAAATAGCAGAAAGTTGGCATGGAATTATTTGTGTCAGATGGCAAAAACCTAAAGAATGATAGAGAATAGACACATCCAAATAACTTTTATGTCACTTTTCTTTTTCCTTTGCTGACACTAGGTCTCTGTTTTTAAAGACTCCAAAGACTGTCTCCAGTAATTGGGCCTGAGGTGTTTGGAGTCTGATTGCCAATTTCTGCAGTTTCCTCCTAATATCTGGGTCAGACTGATTAATGAAATGCATGTTAAGGATTGCTGCCCCTTCTATAGAGTCAGGATCTAATTCGTATACCTTTTAATAGTTTCTACTAGTTGGTCTTTGAAAACGGCAGGGTTTTCCCTTTCTCTGATTAGTTTCCCTAATTTTCTGATAATTTACTTGCTTTTGAAATGCAGTTCTTAGGCCTTCTAACAGGCAAAGTACCATATGGTCTTTTTTTCCTCTTTCCTCACATGTTTGGTAATCCCAGGCTGGGTCACTAGTGGGAACAGTAGCTGTTCCTGGGGGATATTTTATGGGCTCACTGCTAGCCAAACGATCCCCAAATTTGGGGGCTTGCTTCCAGATTCTCCTCTTCTCCTTAGTGGAACACCAGATAGAGATGAGGATATGCAAATCAGCCCAGGAAAGCTCATATTGTAGTGCTATTTCTCTGAAGCCCTCAGTAAACTTTGTTGAGTTTTCAAAGAACCTCCCCGATTTTTCCTTAACTTGAATGAGATCTGAAATGGAGAATGGACAACTCTAGTTGTTTCACTGGAAGAGACAGGAACTTTCCTTAGGGGAAAAAGCCCTGAAGGTGTGGTGGGGAGCAGGGCTTAGGAAGGGAAAAAGGAAGTCCTGCTTCTTGTGAAGGAGTGACTGGGGGGGGGGGGTACTGCCTGAACTGGATCAGACTACAAGATCCAGGGGGTCAGCTTGCAACTGAGGAGGGGAGGGGGTCAGAAGAGGAGATACCACTAAGACTGCTGTGGGAGTAGGGCCTGAGGCCTTAGTGGATGTTGCCTTAGCAGGAGGGTTGCAGAGGGAGGCACCCCAGAAAGATCAGTGGCTGGGACCTGAGCAGGGATCACCTCAGGGGGAGGGGCCATGGTAGGAGATGCAGGCTAGGAGATTTGGATGGTGAAGGAAGCAGGAAACATGGGGAGTTGCTTTAGAGGGAAAGAGAAAGGAAACCAAGGGGAAAAGGGTTAGGGAGTAGCAGGAGGGGCTGGGGGAGTTGCCTTGGTGAGACCAGTGGCTGGGACTGGAGCAAGAGTCCCTGAGGGGGAGAGGCTGGGATTGAAGCCCTGGGGGCCATAGGAAGGGGTCATTTAATTGGTTCCTATTGCCACCTTTGTGGAAGGGCTCTAGCTTCAAGCATCTCACAATCTTTCCTGAGAACAATGTTTCAAGAAAGTTTGACAAAGGCCATTATGTAGGGAACTTCTATCCCTTTTCCATCTCAAAGGCAGGATAATTCTAACTTCAAGAGAGTATTATCTTTTAAAGTCCCCAAAAAAGGCTGTAATTCCTGTCCTCTAGGTCTCTAGGTGATAATGAGGCCAAACAGCATTGCAAAAGAACACCAATTTTTTTCTTTTTAAGTTCTTTAGAGAAATTAAAATTTTCCCAATGTTGTAAAAGAGAACCCAAAGGGGAACTTTTGGGAACTAAAAATGATCGACCCATTATAAGTGTAGGGGCTAGAAGTTCCTTCCTACATAAAGGAAAATGTGGGAGTAAGCCTTAAAAAACAAACAGAACAAAACAAGACAAAAAAAAAAACAACAACATAAAAAGGTACCTGAAATTTTTCCAATTCCCTAGCACCAAGAGAACTGAAAGAACCTGGCTTATACTTCCAAATGGGATATCTGTCCTTATCCTCCATTCTTCAGAAGCTGTGCCCAGGTCCATGTCCTCCAACATAACCAAACTGGACCAAGAACCTGAGAGTGTCAGGCTGAGTACGAGACAACCTCCTAGCTGTCTGATCTAATGGAACCTAAAAGGTCAGGCCCAAAAAGGACCTACAAGGTACTAGGAGAGCAAAAAGGGAATAGGGAAAGAGAGAGGCTTATGTACCTTCCAGTCCTGGCTGGAGAAGAATTTGAGATTAGCAGTGTTTGCCAGAATCAGGGAACCATAATAAAGTTTTGGGAGTGTTCAAGACCCCAAAATGCCAATACACTGGGTTCTGCCAAATGAATTCAACTCAAATCTTCTCTCAGCCAGAGTAAAGCAAAGTTTATTAGGGATTCGCCATAATGGGTAGACTCTTAAGGAGCCTCTTTATCTGTGATGCTTACATTGGACAAGCTGGTCAGAATAATCAGACACAGAGTGAGTCTGTGCGTGATAATTCTCAGACATCAAGTTGTTTTTCATTACTATGCAGAACGAGCTTTTTCCAAGACATGCAAGTTGTCCAAGGTATCAAAAAGTGGAATAGTTAAAGTATGTCCTGCCCTCACAGGCAGTCTTCAAGTAAAACCAGATGCTTACTTGTGTATGTTGTAGGGATGCTGAATATGTTATAGGAAGTACAAACACAGAATGAGTAAGGACATGAGGGAACATCTGACTCAGCTAAATGCATTCTAGTGATAAAGTCCATTGGCCTACCTATGAGGGGGACTGATGAGATTACGGATTAATATCCTTTGAGGTCTCTATTGGACTTGAATGATCCAGTAACATGGAAGAGGTCCTGCAAAACAGAAAAAGCAAATATTGCTTCAATTTTGGTTTTTAAGGGAAGAGAGCAGAGTCTATGAGAGGTCAGACAATGAACCAGTCTTTGATTTGGGCAAAATTTTAGAACAAGATATTAAAGAATAAGGTGGCAGTTAGGTGGCTTAGTGCATAGAGTACTGGCCCTGAATCCAGGAAGACCTGAGTTCAAATTATGCCTCAGACACTTGACATTTACTAGTTATGGGACCATGGGCAAATCATTTAACCCTGATTTCTCTGCAATAATAATAATAATAATAAATTAAAGAATGAGAAATAAAGATCATGATATAGAAGTTCAATTTAACAAAGAGCAAATTAGCCTCATTTCCTTTACAAGAGGGTCATAATGATAATAAAGTCAATAAAAGTAATAATATTAGTAATAATAATTTTGCAAGTTATTTATATAGAGCCAAGTCTTACAAAGTGCTTTATAAATAATATCTCATTTTATCCTTAAATAACTCTGAGAGGTAAATGCTTTCATTAATCCTCATTCTGTGGATAAGGAAACTGAGACTGAGAAAGGTCTCCCATTGTGAAGTGATTTGCCTAATGTCAAAATGCTAGTGAATGTCTGAAGGTGAATTGGCTCTCAGGTCTTTCTGACTATAGGTCTAGTGCTCTATCCCCTACAGATAGATAGATAGATAGATAGATAGATAGATAGATAGATAGATAGAGATATGCATACATGTATATATTGTATATATATAGTATGTATATCTGTATATATACACATAGATATACATATATATATATCTATACCTATACATCCATATGTATATGCATATGTTTCTGTATATATGTATGTGTATATACATATACATGTATATTGTATCAAAACATTTTATAAAGTTTGTCATGGTATCTTTGTGGACAAGGTGAAGGAACTTGGCCTAAATAATAATACTAAGCACTACGTAGATTTATAAAGATTTTATTGACTAGAATAAAGGGTATAGTTAATAGTCATTCAATGTTACAGAGGAGGTCTTTAATGATCCAGTGGAATTCCAAGGTATCTATTTTTATTCCTGAGTTATATATGTACGCACATATGTGTATACCCACATATATACATAAATTTCAATGCATATATACACACATTTATATATATACATATACACACATATACACAATACACTAAATATATGTTCATCTGAATTTTTAACATCTTCATTGATAGGATAAAAAAATATGAATAGTTTTGAAAGTAGAAACAATTTAATAAAATGAATTTTTTTCCCAAATGCTTTATTAACTTCTAGTTTACATCATTCATTTCCGCCAAATTTTGAGTTACAATTTTTTCCCCATTTCTCCCCCACCCATTACCCCAGAATAGCAGTCCCACAGGATATCCCCTCATCCAATCTGCTCTCTCCCATATCTTCTCCCACACCCCCTTTGACTTTTTCAGTAGGTCAAGGTGAATCTCTGTGCCCCAATGCCTGTATATCTTATTCCCTCATTATATGTAAAATAGTATTAATAATAGTATTTATATATTTTTAAAACATTTGATTTTAAAACTTCAATTTCCAGTTTCATTCCCTTCCTCCCTTGTCACCCACCCCTACTAGGAAGACAAGCAATTCAGTATATGTTGTACATGTGTAGCTATGCAAAGCATCACCGTAGTAGATAAATTGTAAAAGACTGACTATATTTCTCTCCCTCTTATCCCAACTCCCATGTGTTCTATTCCCTACTTTGATCCTGTCCCTTTTCAAAAGTGGGTACTCCCAACTTCCCTCCCTGCCTTCCCTCCCATCCTCCCTTCCATCATCCCCCCTCTCATCCCCTTCCCCCCTACTCTCCTGTAGGTTGAGATATCCTATTTAGTATGTACGTCATTCTCTCCCTGAGCCAAATTCAATGAGAACAGTGTTTTGCCTTTTTGCCTTCCTGTTCTTCCCCTCCATTGTAACCATTTCCCCTTGCCTCTTCTATATGAGATAGTCCACCCCCTATAGTCTCTCCCCATCTCCTCTTTTTATAGCCCTCTCTCACATCTTGATTTCACCTTTTAAGTATCATCCCTTCCTATTAAATTTGACCTGTGCCTTGGCATGTTGACTTTTGGGCTTGTTGCCACAGCAGGACTCTGCAACCAGCCAGGGGAGCTTCTGTCCTAAACACTAGGGTTTTCTCAGCTACTGGAGGTATTAGTTGGGTGCCCTCTCTGAAGCCCCCACATGCTCTAGCAAGCTGGTCACACACCCTAAGACCTCCACCCCAGACCACAATCCAGACTCAAGAAGGTTAAAGCAAGAGCAATTATGCTCCCCCACCTCCCACTGATTGCCAGTCTCCCTACAGGGGGAACTGGCCAGGAACTGAAGCTGCAACATGGCAGCTTCGCCACATCTACTCAGCAGCTTCTCACCCCCAGGGAAAGAGGCTGACATGCTTTCCCAACCAGTCCCAAAATCAATACTACACTGACCTCTCACTTTGTCCTAGGAATCTATGTGTTGATAATTCTGGAAACACCACAGCTCCTGGTGTTCTGGGATCCCTTCAGCCAGCTTTTGGTCCTGCCGCCCTGGGGCTAAAACCACAGACTCACAGGGCCCTGGGCTCAGCTCCCAGAGCACTGTGCTGGCTGCTCCCTGGTGGGCTGCCAGGCTGTCCTCAGCAGGAGGCTATCTTCCCTTTGTCCTTTTGTGGGTTTTGGACCTCCAAAGGTTGTTCAGAGTCCCCTTTTCTATGTTTTGGAAGTGGTGTGGGGAGGAGCGCTGGGGAAATGCTCTTTCTATTCCACCATCTTGGCCAATAAAATGAAATTTTAGTACAGACAAATGTAAAGTACCACCTTTGATTTCAAAAAATCAACTTCATAAATACAAAGCAGTGGTGATATGAGTACAGAGTAGAAAAGCTTGAGGTCTTAGTAAATATTGAGTCAATATTACAATTTTTCTGTCAAATAGCTAATGTGGCATTTGGCCACATTAAGAAAATCCTATTGCCCAGAATGAGTGAGGCTATAGTCCTCTATGTTTTGGGTAGAATACTGGAATTAGGAATATTGTTTTCAACTCCTAGCACCACATTTTTCATACAGACATTGAGTATTTTCAGACCAAAATAATTAGAAAGGCAAAGCTCCTCAGGATCATGCTAAATGAGGATAACTCGAAGGACTTGGGCATATTTCACCTGGGAAAAAGAAGATTTCAAGAGGAAATGAGAGTTTGCTTCAAATATTTGAAGAACTGTCATGTAGAAGACAGATTATAATTGTTCTTCTTGACCCAGATGGCAGAAGTTGGGGAGACTGGTAGAATTTACAGAGAGAAGCTTCACATTGGAAAAACTGCCAAACAATGAAAGTTGACATAATTTGCAATGGTCATGTGTCCCTCAAGGCTTTCAAGCTGTTTAGATGCCCACCTGTTGTTTATGCTGGAAGGGAGATATGGATGTCATGTATACCAGAGGTCATGATGAAACAGTTGTACTTTGGTCTAGATGTTCTCTCTTTTCCCTTAGTAACCCTATACATTTATATATATTTCGATTTTCTGAATTTATGTAGTAAAAAAAAGTCAAATTCACATAAAACATGCTAAGTGGTTAAATGAGTTTCTCCACAATTAGTTGATCTAGTCTTTTTTTATTAGTGAAATAGTCTGGGCATAACATCAACACTTTTCCATGTCAGTAGAAACTGTTTGGCCTTGATACTCACTGGAGTACATTTGAGAACTCGGGTCACCACTTCCTGATGAGACAATGGAGCAGGGTGTGAAAAGATATCTAATTCTATCATTTGTTTTTCATATTTATTCTTTCTGAGAAGAAAGTAATCCCCTTGAAGGTTAGGGCCATAGTGTATTTTTCTTTGAAGTTTCTAATAATACCCATAAGTCCAATGCAATGTGCCCCAATCAGTATGTGTTGGTTCCATCAGTTGTGGTAGTAAAGCAGCTATATTATATTTTCCTTCAAAACTTGGTTCACTCCATGACTCATTCATACCATTCTCAATTTAGTTTAACGATATCACTCCTGTTTAATTTTCTGAACCATTGCTAATGTCTCTGTTCAGTTTTATTAAACTATTTGTTACAGTTTTAAAATTTCAACAGGAGAATTAAACTAATAGAATCTCTCCAAGTCCCTATTTTCTTCATCCCAAATACACCTGTGGTGCTTTATTTATCTGGGCACATCCCTCTCTTGCCAAGTGGATAGTTGGACTATTTAGTGGCAATAATTATCAGAGCACTGAGAAGCCTGATAGATAGCCAGGGAAAAATACTGAGCACAAAAGAATGTAACATATATGCAGGTGACTTTTGTTCCAGTAATCGACTGCTTCACGGGGGTTGAGGGAGGTGGTCCCTTAGCAAGGATCACATAGGCAGGAAAGCAGAAATGTCCAGAGTTAAATGAAATCATCATCACTGGTTCCTTGTTTCACATTCCTTCATGACATGCTTGGCCAACTTTCAGTTTCTATTTATGACCATTTATCTCCCACAAATGAAAATAAAACACCAACACACAAGGTAAAACAACTGAACATCCAGTGAGGATACCCCACTTTGATAAAGTTCATTGATCTAAGCTAGTGGTCAAATCGTAAGGAGCACAGAAAAAAATATGTGTGTGTATCATCTCTTTTATGATTTATATATATATATGTATATACATATATACATACACATATACATATACACACACACACATATATATATATATATATATATATATATATACATATTTGGGCAGCTAATAATAGAATGCTAGGTATGGAGTCAGAAAGATCCATTTTCTTTAGTTCAAATCTCACCTCAGACACTTGCTAGCTGTGACAAGCCACTTAACACCATTCTCCTCAGTTTCTTCATCTCTAAAATGAGCTGGAGAAAGAAATGACAAACCACTGGAGTGTCTTTGCCAAGAAAACCCCAAATGGGGATTTGAAGAGTTGGATCCAACTGAAAAACTCTGACCAACAAAAAATAAAAACTGGGGCAGCTAGGTGGCCCAGTGAGTAGAGCGCCGGCCCTGGAGTCAGAAGGACCTGAGTTCGGATCTGGCCTCAGACACTTAACGCACACACAAACAAAAACCTAGCTGTGTGACCTTGGGCAAGTTACTTAACCCCAATTGTCCTCCAAAAAGCAAAATAAATAAATAAATACTAATTCACATGCGCTCACACACACACACAGCTCAGCTATCATTCTGATGTTTCAGAGTCTTTCTAGAGTTCACCACAGAGCAATGTATGGCTTCCCTCCTAAAAATCTCTGAGTCGAAATATGAATTACTTACCATTCTTAGATATTAGGGACAGCTGGAAAGTAGAGTGTACTCTGTTATAAAAGCCCACTTAAAATTCTTTATAATCCAGTTTAAGAATTAAGGTTAGTTATAAAACTATGCACACACTTTGAACCAGCAACAGCACTCTCTAAATCTATATCCCAAGGACATGTTTACAAAAGGAAAAGAACCGATTTGTACAAAAATATTTATATCAGTTCTTTCTGTGATGGCTAAGGATTGGAAATTTAGGAGACGTCCATCAAGTGGGGAGTCACTGAACAATTTGTGGTATATGAATGTACGTAATAGAATACTGTTTTTCTATAAGAAATGATGAGCAGGTAGATTTTAGAAAAACCTGGAAAAATGTACAAACATTCATATAAAGTGAAATGAGCAGAACCAGGAGAACATTATACACCCTAATGGCAATATTGTTTGATTAACAATTGTGAATGACTTAGATTTTCTTAGCAAAACAGCAATCCAAGACATGAGAAATGCCATCAGCCTTCGGAGTAAGAACTGATGTCTGAATACAGATCAAATCATACTATATTCCCTTCCTTCCTTCCTTCTTTCCTTCCTTCTTTGCTTTCTTCTTTCCTTTTTCCTTCCTTCCTTCATTTCTTTTTCCCTCTTTCTTTTCTTCTTTCAGTGTTTCCTTTTCCCCCTATTTTGAGTTTTCTTATACAAAATGATTAATATGGATATGTTTTACATGACTGCACAAGAGCCCATATCAGATTGCTTATAGTCTCAAGGAGGGGAGAGAGGGATAGAATTTGGATCACAAAACTTAAAAAATGAATATTAAATTTTATTTGTACATGTAATTGGGGGAAAATAAAATATTTTAAAAGAATGATGGCTAGTTACAACTCAGACCAGTTTTGCCATTTAATACAAGTGAAAAATACACTTTTTTCTACAATATTAGCAATTTCTATAATAGCATCCATTGAGATGGAGGATCAATTATGGCATGAAATTGTAATAGAATATTTTTATACCACATAAGTGATGAATTTGAACAATCAAGAAAAATTTAAAAAACAAAACACACATATGAACTAATATAGAGGGGAAAAGCAAAAAAAAGTAGAACCATCTATAATATGTTGCCAATAATATAAAGGAAACAACACAGACATAAGAATTCTGATCACTCTGGACTTTGGAAGATTTGGCAATCATCATACTTCCCACCAATGTACAATGTGGTGGCAGATGACCATGGGTATCAAATGAAGCACAATTTGCCCACAGTGCTTCTTTGGTTTATTTAACTGTAGTTATTTGTAAGGCAGGATTCTCTTGAGAAGGGAAGTAAGGGGGTGTCATTTTGAAGTAATAGTGATATTAATTAAGAAAAAAACATGAATGGATTATTTCTAAAGTCCCTCCCAGTTTTATATTCTATGGTCTATGATCTATCCTAGCTCTACCATTCTGTTTTATATAAGAAATGTAGGCAAATTGTATAGTATAAAAATATTTGGCTTTTGGTAGGGAGGATAAGATCAGGTAACCCTGATTCTGCCATTGTTTTTATAACTGTGGACAAGTCTGTCTCATAATTGAAGTAATCTTTTCTGAACAACAACAACAACAACAAAACACCCAAACAAACAACACTCCAAAGGACTTGGATTCCACAATCTCTTAGGTCCTTTCTGACTTGCACGGTGTCTGTGATATATCTGGGACATATATGTGACATAGTAAGCATTTTTATGTAGGCAGATATTGCTAGTTTCTTAAAAGTTTTAGATGTAATAGGTGTGGGCTCATGAGGACTTTAGCTATCTTCCAGTCCAAGGCTTTTTTTCCTCTTTGTTTGTTTTACAGATGAGGAAACTGAAGTTTAGAAAGGTGGACTTATCAGAAATCACACAGCTTCAGAAAATAATAGTAAAAATTTGAATCTCTGAATGAAATATAAGTGTTCTTTCTTTTGCATTCCAACTAATGACATTCCTGGTGAATTGCTTTATTCACTTTTCATTTCCCTGTTAACAGCTGCCTTTTCAAGTGTCAAAATCAGATTATGACATAGATAGATCACTATTTATATTTTCTCCCAGAGACACTTTGTCCTAGGTTAAATGGACTAATCTTTCTTCTTCCTGAACTTTCCCCAAATTTTTAAAATCAGATCTGCATTATGGTCCTCACCCACAACCAAAGTGAGCACCAGCTTGTTCTGTTCACCTGAAAGCCTCTTCTTTTCCCTGTCCAAATAATTGTTTCATCAGAAGTATCTGTTTGTCCTAATGTTTCCACCCACAGAATTTCCCTCTCTTTACCCATGTGGTGGCATCTTAGTTCTGCCCCTACTCCATCCATTTCAGCACCAAAATTGATAGCTCTTGATTGTTATGATAGAGACATATTCAAGATATTGATTATCAGCATACCAATAAATTACAGGCCAATCAAAGCAAGACCATTATTCTAGAAATAGGCTTTTAGACAGATTTTAGGGGGTCCAGATGTGTGACTGTGGAAATTCTCATCCAAGGATAAAGGTTTTTAAATAGTTCCCACTGACCCCGTGGCTTTTCTTTCAGTGAGAGCTTCTGTTAAGGAAGACAGACATATGGCATGCTTGGCAGCAAAGCATCATTAACAGCAACCATTCACCATTGCAGAAACTTTTGAGTTCTAAAATATTATGAAACACACGGGTCAGTAGTGATGGATGAATGAAGAATGGTTCACAGCTGCCAACATTTGTTCCAGAGGGAACAGGGGAGCATAGGGTTTTAGAGCTGGAAGGGACTTTAGATAATAGAACATAGAATGTTAGAGTTGGAAAGGCCCTTGAGAAATACAATGTTAGTACATACAATGTTAGAAATAGAGATGTTAAGAGGTCATTCCTATATTGGCAAATGGAAAAACCACACAACCTGACCCTGAGTAAGGAGTATAAACAAAGGGTAGATTCCACAAGCATCCTTTTTCCTACTTACAGATTTAAGTTCTCTAATAACTAATGTTGCTACCTATAGGCAAGAGAGAAGTGGAATCATGATCATAGAAGCCATTTTATATACTACCTGATATTTTATAAAGCACAGAATATAATTTCCATGAACATAATAATATTTGAGTTTTGTCTCTTTATGTTCAGTGTTGAATGAAATGTTGGGGACATAATTAAGGCTTTTATTTTGTTCACTTAAAATTTAGTCACTTTAGCTGTATTGTATTAAATTGACTTGTAGAAAAATTCTGATACGTAGGTAAAACAATTATTGTTATCCCTAGTATACAGTTGAGGGACTTGAGGCTAAAAGATTAGAGGAATTACCATCAGTGTTATTTAGTAAGCAGTTCCTAGACTCCATACTGTTGCTAGAGTGAGAATACCACTGAATTTGAAATCAGAGGACCTTCTTTAAATCTCATCTCTGTTAATTAGTATGCATGTGTGACCTTGGCAAGTGACTCACTTAACCTCTCTGGGCCTCTGATTTCCCACGAGTGCAATTATGGGGTTGGAGGTTAAAAATCAATAATTCCTTTCTGGCTCTAAACCCATGGTCCAATGATTCTGTTACTCTGTAAATAGATGGGAGTTGGGGGAAATTCCGTTTAACAAATATTTATTAAATGCCTAATGGTGCAGAATCCAGCATTCCTGTACTAGGAAAATGTCAAATCTAAACAAATTTAAGTTAAAACATGGCCCCTAACCACATGGAGTTAGCACTTACTATGTGCAAGGCTCTGGATAAAACAATGGGAAAAATATATGGGTAAATACATACACAACATACACACATATTTATGTATGTATATGTGTGCATGTGTATGCATATATATGTGTGAGTATGTGTATTTATATATGTATGTATGTATTATTGCTGGTCTCAAGGAGCTCACATTCTAAAAGAGTGAAACAACCTACATAGAACATTCTAGTTACAGATCAAATTTTTTAAAAGTTCCATGGTCCTTAGGATGAAGCAACAAAAATTGTTGCTAAAACACTTTATTTTCTCAGATGTTGTTTTCATTGATAACATCATGTTTATTTCTAGTATGGTATCATGTGAAACTCAGTATGAGGCAAAACTATGCCTAACATTCGTGGAGGGCATTCATTTTGCAAATTATTATGCTTATATGATTATTTTTGTGTATCACAACAACCTTTGTTAGGCAAGAACTACAAGTACTTTTAATCCCTCTTTTATAGAAAATGAAAGTGAGGCTGAGAGAATGTAACTTATTTGCCTATTGTTACGCAGCTAGTAAATGTGAGAGAATTCTAACCTGTGTTCTCCTGGCTTCTTGTTAAGCACTCTTTCCCTTATAGAGTAATTGACCATGATTTCTAAGGTCCTCAGTTCTATGACCCAATGACCAACTATGTGCAAAGGGACCAAGAAAATAAGTGAAAAGAGGAAGCCAAAAAATGGAAAGAAAAAGGAAAGAGAGTTATTCTTGGGAGAGGAAATTATCTAATATTAATACAGACCACTAATAATAATCCTTGGGCTATCCATTGGAAGGCATCATCCATATATGTTTCCTATCTGTGCCTCCCTGTTTTGGCTCCTGGTCTTCTTCAAGTATCAGATAAAGTCCCATCTTCTGTAAAAGGTCTGTCTCAATCACCCTTAATGCTAATGTCTTTGCCCAAGGCCTGAAGAACTAGAGACAGTCTATGCCCACTTTCCAAGGAGGCTAGGAAAACCTTGAGAAATGAGTGTGTTAGAACTCCCTGCTGCCAAGTAGAGGCCAAGCACAAGCTTCCTGGGCAGAAGGATTATCCCCAACAGGGTTGCCAATAGAGACTTACCTTCAATGGGCCATTAGTTATTTCCTGAATCAACACAGATGCTTTGCCCCGGGAGGCAGGAACAGACCAAGTGCTGCTGGTCTGGATGCTGCCAAGGTCTGTTTGTTTGTGTTTCTTGAAAGACAAAAAGAAAAGAAAAGAAACCTTGGACTTGAAATCTTAGCCCTAAAGGGATGAGGAAGATTGAGTATTATGTATGCCCACCCAATTTAGACAAGAGCCAGCTCAGCAACTCATTTGGGCTAATCATAATTATTTTAACTTCAATTGATGCTATTGTTCTCCTTTCAATATGTTCCCAGCTCCCATTGCAACCTAGGTTTTCTCCTGAATTGCCTTCATTCTGCTGGGTATATTTATTTCCTCATTCCCATTATTTCAGTCAATACTGATTGTGTTCCACAGTTCCTTTGGAAATGCAGCAAAATGATCAGGGTGGTACTTGTTGAATTGCTAGGGCAGAAATGGTTTTGGCAGTGTCACCCGACACTCTCTGTACCAAGCTCTGCCTGGCAGCGTGTTCCCCTCCCTCCTCCCCACATGCCTTGAAGCTTAGTTAAATTACAACTTCTCTGATGTAGCAGAAGGGCCACACAAACATAACCACCCTGGAAAGTCAGTACAATGTAGTGGAATGAACGTTAGATTTGGATTCGGAGCACTTTGACTCTAGTACTTCCTAGGAATGTGACCATAGAAAAAACACAACTCTCTTGGCTTTAGTTTTATCATCTGTAAAATGGGGATGGTAACATGCTCCTTACCTTGAAAAAAGTGGTTCAAAGAAGAGCACATTATAGCTTTCATGGGTTAGAGAAATGGGATTCATTGACACTTCACTTTGCAGCTTTCATATGTGTCTCTTCTTGGTTTTAGATTTTTCATTATTTGTGTGTGTATGTGTATAGTATATCATATTGTAAACTCATAAATGAGAGAGAATAGGTCTTATTTATCTTAATATCTAGCACAATGCTCTTCAGGTCCCTAGTCCAACCTTCCCCTCACCATGTACTCACTCCTTCTTTTCCCTCTAACTTTCCATATGATTGAATTTCTGGGGTACTCCCAAATTCTAGATTTAGAAGGCATTTTAGAGACTATCCAGCTTGGCCCCTTTTTTTTTATTTGTGTTTAATCTTTTTTTTATATTTATTCTGTATATGTGTATGTTTTGTCTCCCCTGTTAGGAAGTAAGTTTCTTGAGAGTAAAGATTGCTTAAGCCTTTGCATTTGTATTCCCAGTGTCTAACACAATGCTTGGCACATGGTGGGTATCAAGTAAATGTTGGTTGATTGGGTAATTAATGAAGAAAATAAAGACAACATAAGTGAAGTGACTTGCTCTAGATATGCAGGTGAATTGCAGCCAAGCTGTGTTGGATCTTGTTTAAAAAAAATAAAATGATTTGTAAGCTCCCTGTCAGTAGGAAGAGTATCTTAGATTTAAATATTATATGGCCCCCAACAGTGCTGTTCTACCATTTAATGTTACAATGAGTTGAGATAAGCACAATTATGGCTTGGGAAATACAACACCAAATCCCATCGTATCTAATGTGATTTAAAACCAAGCAACATCTTTATAAAATAGTAAAGGACTTGGTATTGTTTTAGTCATCTGTTTGAATTCCCAAGGATAAGCTTTTAATTTAGTGTTTTACATCAAAATTTGAGACTTGAATTGTGCATTTCCCTCCCAGCATCTGCAAATAAATAAAAAGGGCCTCATACATCCTAGCTAAGCTTGTCCCCTTGCCAAATTAATACAGGGCTTTCTTTACTCATTTTTTCATCACTTCTCTGGGAATCTAGAAGCATCTTTCATGTACAATATAGACAAATAAATGATAGAAGTCTCAGTTTATACTCTTTGGGAAAAATGAGTTGTATATAGATAGGAATAAATAAATAAAATGCCATCTACTCACTAAATCCCCCACCCCCAGAAAAGAAATCCAGTACAATATAGGAATCAAGAGCTAGAAGGAACCTTGGGGACCATCTAGGCCATTATCTTCTGTCTCTTTGTTTCTCTATCTCTGTCTCTATCTCTCTCTGTCACTGTCTCTCTCTCTGTCACTGTCTCTGTTTGTAATGGTGATGTAATTTGAATTTGAAGATCCCTTTGTGTTGGCAAAGGCAGCAGGTACTTAGCACTTAATAATTGATCAAGCCTTTGTTGGGGAAACAGAAGGTATGAACTCCTGTCTCTTGTTACTGATGTAACAGGAAGGGATTAGCTGAAACAGGAAGTAGCTAATGCTTTGTGTATATAAGGAAAAACCTAGGGAGGCACAGTCAGAATTTCTTGGGACCAGCATCTGGAGGCAGAGCAGCTTTAGAAGAGAGAATGGAGAACTGAGTCAGAATTTCCTGAGGACTTGTGGTGGTGGAGCTTCTTCTGAACAGAAGCCCAGGAGCCCAGGAACTAAGAGCCCGGGAACCCAAGAGCCCAGGAGCCCAGAGCTCAGAGCTCAGAGCCCAGGAGCCCAGGAGCCAGGAGCCAGGAGCTCAGGAACCAGGAGCCCCGAGCCCAAGAGCCCGGGAGTCCAGAGCCCAGGAACAAGAGCCCAGGAGAAGACTGAGGAAACAAAAGACTGAGGAAGCATTGTTGTACCTGGCCCCATTCTTTCCCATCCCCCAATCAACTCTCCTTCACAGAAGTAAGCAGACTACCAGGTTTAGCTCCGCCTTCCCCCAGCCAGCTCTCCTTCAGGGAGGTGGGCGGGCTGCTGAGTTTAGCCACACATAGAGGGACTTGGCACCTGCAGGAATTTCAAGGTATGTACTGACCAATCACTGATTGTGGTCTCTGCAAGTTCCTGTTTATGTAATGCCTAACTGTTGGCCAGGTGACATCTCTTTAAAAGCTGAGGCTTTCCCTGGGTTTGCTGCCATTGGATTTGGGGAGGGGCCCCATCAGCCAACATGGCCAATAAAGAGTTCAATTCTAAATTGTTACTTGGGTCTTGCTCATGTTTTGAGGTACAACATTATGACTGGATGTAGGGACTTTATGGCTCAGTTGAGCCTTGAAATCCTGGAAGAAATTCTGAAGGAATTGAGATGGACTAGATCCTGTGAACTTCAGTGTGAAACAGGGCCTACCCAGAGAGCTGGACAAGGAACTGGGAGCTATCTACCATTGAACCCAGGTGACAGTCTGGTGAATCCAGGTAGAATCTGCAACCATGGAAGGGGATCCAGGGAATCTGATAACCCGCCCAAGGTAAGATGAAAAGACCTCTCCCTGGATACTGAGTAATGATGAAATTGTAGTTTACTAGTGACTTAGGGGTGGAGGGTTTCTGTGTGATACTTAGTAATTGATTGCTGAATAAGTGACTGATTAAGTTAATCAAGTGTGCCCCATGAGTGGAAGACTATTATACTTTGAGATTGTTCTTTGCTCTAAATATTGTGACCACTTTGGTGAAAACTATGTTGTCATTTTAATGATAAGCTTTTGTGAATACTATATTGTGATTTTCTGTGATAAGTTGTAATATTGTGAATGCTGTACCTTGATTTTCTGTGGATGTTTTGCTTTGATTTGTTATGGAATAAATAGAGTGTTCACTATACTGTGTAATCAGAACCTTAAAAGCCCTTCACAGTAACAGTCCTCTGGAAAGCTGCTCCTGAATGGCATTGTGCTCTCTCGCTCTCTCTCTCTCTCTCTTTCTCTCTCTCTCTCTCTCTGTGTCTCTCTCTACATATATGTGTATATATATATATATGTATATATATATATGCATATTATATGTGTGTATGTTTGTGTATGTGTGTTTCTGTGTGAGTGCATGTGTATTCCAGAGATATCAGTTACTAATCCACAGACATAAAGCTCATAGGTTTGAGAGGTAGAATTTGAACTCCATCCTTTGACTCTAGAATCAATGTTTTCTCCCTACAGTTCCTTAAAATCCCTTGAATTTCCAAAGCTCTTCTGATCTCAATCCAAGATGAAAGTGAAATCAGACCCTAACAATCGCACCTGTTGCTATGTTGGCATCTGGGACTATGATGTTGTGTAATGAACTTTGGACTGGGAATGAGGAGACCTCAGCTCTAACAACAGTCCTCTCACTAACTAGCTGTGATATAAGATTCTTGGGACTTAGTGACTAGTAAGTCTAATTGTAAGTGGAGAAAAGGTATCAA